>JAOQGN010121858.1:0-11683 GCA_027564295.1 Himantozoum antarcticum
CAAAGTGTGAATAATAAAGTTATCTTCCCCTCAAAGATAAAATGGGGTTGATAGTGAGGTAATATAACTCTATGGTGTGAATAGCAAGGTGACAGCATTTCGAACTAGCTGACATAGACCTCTTTCACCAAAAAGTTGAGTGTATGTGTTCATGAGATTGAGAAAAAAATGGAGGACATTTAGCATGTCATCTGATGAGAAGGGATGAGAGCAGCCAAAGGCAAATGCCATTCTCTGTTGGTGTTGGTATTATTTATGGATTTCAAGCATGTTTAAGAGGGTGTGCCCTCAAAGTGAGCGACACAGTAGAAGACAGATGTGCCTTGTAAGTGAAGTGAGTCTTATATGTGACTGTACAACCAGTGTGCGTTATAAATTGAGATTCTTTTTATTAAAAAAATCCACTCGCACATATAAGATGCGCGTCCCGGTGCCGCGAGAATACGGTAGTAAAGTCAAGTATTAATTGTGTTTTGTAAATATTGTTATATCACTGCAGTTAAGTAGGAGGGGTTGTGGCCAACAAATTCCGCTTCCTTATTCGGTTAATATTTAAATGTTATTCCACAATAATGTACACGCCTATTATACTTCCTCTTCCAACTGGAATGCCTATGATATACAATAGCAAATATAGAGCATTACGCATGCATTTTCGTAGATACTTTGAATTGGAATTTATAGGTTTAAAGTTCTGCAATACAAAATCAAGGTCATAGAGTTTTTTTTCCCTCAAAACATATCCATCCCATGCACAACCAGAATTTTAGAAATATAAAAACTGCATCTTTCCAGATATGTGGCTTTAGAGAATTTCACCACAACTTATTTTCCTGAACCGAGACTGGGGCATGAAGTTGTTAATAGATGATTTGTTTGTAATTATCGAAAACTACTGCCTCCTAAAAATTCTATATTCTCGCCTAAACTTTTAGCTTTCCGGGATGATATGGGTGGATGGTTCTAATTTTATATGCACACCACGTTCCAACATATATTATAATTATATAGATTAACATCTACAAAGTACGTCAGTTACTATTGTGTGCGCATTTTGCAGCCATTGCAGTGAGCCAAGTAATTTACCATTTGGCCGTCCGGACAATAAATAGTAGTTGGCAATTCACTGCGTCGTGCACTTACCCTGTGCTTACTGAACTCATCCACTGACTGTGATTGGTCAAACTTGGTAACTGAAGCAAAGGTATCAATACTCTCCTCGGAGTGTGCTCTCTTTAGGCGACCGTCGTCTACGTCATCAGTGGCTTTCACCTTCTTACCTCTCAACAGACCATTAGCATTGACATCCAATGTGGCATTGTGAAGTTCACTTTGTACCTGGAACATTCCAATAGCTAAAGATTGGAGTAACTGGGTCGAGCTGTGTAGCCAAAGAATAGAGAATATATTATATAATTTTGTAATGCAGCTGTCACTAGTTATTTACATAATGTGGTTTTAGATTAGAATAACTTTTACGCTGTGGGTCGAGAGTCTCGACCCACAGTCTTTTAAGTCACAGTCTTTTAAGCTGTGGGTCTCGAGAGATGCCAAGGAATGGTACTAATTAAGTAAACAAATGTACAAATAAATTCAAAGAATTAAACACTGTATTCAAAAGCTGGCCTTTGTAGATTGGCAACAGAGATCGAATTTATACCAAAGCTGAACCCTACAAATAATTAATTTGGATAAAACTAAATTAAATTGAGTGGTCTTTTTATACATTAAAGCAACAGTCTGTAGTCCTAAATGCTAAAAATCAAACAATATGCAGCACGTTGCCAAGCACACATGTATGTGATATTAATGTTGGATTACATTAGAGGACGGGAATTGTCCAGTGGTTAAGGTCATGGCGACTCGTTGGCGAGGTTCAGGGTTTGATTCAAGCAGTGCCTAATTCACTGCTAAGAATTCTTGGGCAGATTCTTAGTCTTGAGTTGCTTCATGTATTCATGGTCAGCAGGTGAAATACTGGAGGCCTGGTGGGTTTCCCTAGATTATTCTAAGTGGGCTATCGAATTACCACCTGA
This sequence comes from Himantozoum antarcticum, assembly GCA_027564295.1. Lineage (NCBI taxonomy): Eukaryota > Metazoa > Bryozoa > Gymnolaemata > Cheilostomatida > Bugulidae > Himantozoum > Himantozoum antarcticum. The sequence goes on from JAOQGN010121858.1 coordinate 2,037, forward strand.
ACCAATACAATACATCAAATTTAACTATAGCATACCTCCGCTATAAATTTAAATCGCTGCAGGATTTCTATGCGTTGCTCCAAGTTGTAGTTAGCTACTCTTAGTTGGGCAGCTTTGTTTAGAATCTCTGTAAGAGCTAGCAGACACTGAAGTCCAGACAAGGGTCTCTCCTCTGCTGCCTGCTCTACAGCGGCAGGCATCTGGGTGCATTTACACTTGTCTACAAACTCATAAAATGCTTTTTCTCTCTTCTCATATAGTTTCATTCTGGGATCAGTGACAGCGGGTTGGTGGCCAGGAGCTCCTGACAAAGTTACATCGCTTCCATTGTCAAAGTCAGCAGGTATCTGGTCTGTCATAATGTCTGTGGATAAATAATTATGTTAACAAGAATGAAAAAAAAAATGAATAACAATATAATACATGTACCGTAGTTGTAACAGTGATAGTACAAAAACCGTAAAATGACATACATATATATTTTATATTCATAGGGTATAGAAACTGAGTTACCGTTAACTGACTGATGGACTAAGAGGACAGAATGGCATTAATATATTAGAAGGACAGTATTTATAATAGAAGGCAGCATCAGCTGTGACACATTGTAATCTCAATACTAATATACTTTATAATGCCATGGTGTAGATATTATAGATAGAAATAATGAATGCAGATGTAAACATGTTTAATCACCGAAACAGAATACCATGATATAAAAAATGTATAAATTATTAGGCGTTGTCTTGCATAATACCGGCTTAACTTTCAAACAAATGATGAAAAGGTAAGTAGCAACAACTTTACAATGAAATAGCGTTTATCTAACATCAATTTTAGGAAACGAGTCCTAATTAATGCTGATTTTTTTTTATTTAGAATGGCGTCTTGGAAAGGAGGTGTGTTGATAAGCCCAATAAATTGTCTAATAACACCAATGACATTCATTTGCAGAGAGGAGATTATCTGAATCACAGTAAATTAGCGGTAACCAAATAGGAGGGGTTGACATTAAAAGGATGTAACAAAATTTGGTTAAGAATGTACTTGATAGACCTCACCATGCTTTTATCTGGGTTACGATAGATTATAATACAATATAGTTGATAGGTGTTATGTAGCTAATCATTAAGGACCAGCCAGAGTGGACCTAGTGGACCATTAAGGACCAGCCAGAGTGGACCTAGTGGACCATTAAGGACCAGCCAGAGTGGACCTAGTCGATTTTCTGGGCTCTCTGAACCACTAATGTCGGTAGCACGAGCAATTGTTGACTGAGACTATAGTAATTGTTCTCATTGGCATTTGGTTTCCTGGATCGTACACTAATACCAAACCTAACTTCCAGAAATCAACTGGAAGATTAGATTATAGAAAATAGCCTTCATCAACTAGTGTGTGTATGCGTACCGTACCGTGAACAGCTGGGTCCCTCAGTACTTTTATGAGAGAAGGCGCGGAAGTTGTATTATGTTGATTTGAGTGATTGTTATTAAGGTCTCACTGGCACTGGTACATGCATCTATCTCACATTCTTGTTTGACAGGCAGATTACCTAGTTTTCTTTCCCAGTCCCAATCAGTGCTTAGACTTCATGCTGATAACATTTAGGCCATGGCAGCAGCAGCACATTCAACAGTGGGATGGCAGTGCATTCAATGGCACCAGGTAATGACCATGTTATGACAAGCCAATTGGTTGGCAGCGCAGTGGGTTGATGAGTCATAAGCGCAGCATGCACACATTTGGCATGACAATGTGAGTGTCTAACCAGGCATAAATTTAATATCAGATATAAAATATTAAATCAGAGTAATTGGCAATTATCTTGGTAAATAGTTTCTCCTTTTCAACGCTCGGATTGTGAAACTAGAGCAAAAATTGGCAGTATTCAAACCTACACTACGCTACAGATGAATCAATTTACAGATTATAGACTTAAATCTACTACCTATTGCTATCTCTCTTTCAAGTAGACATGATATTAGATGATGCTTCACCACAGCCATGCTTAAGCCTACATCACTGAACACAACTGCCGATGTGTTATTATTAATTTATCCAGTTGTTGACAAGGTTCTCATACGAGGTGCACCAGTGAAAATGTTATTATTTTCACTGCATAGACTGCTTGTAACTTTGCGTATAAATAATTGTGAACAAATGTGGAGTGAAGTTACAAGCTAAACATCATCACAGTCCAAATAGTGGATATACTTAGTAACGGACTCCCAGTGTCCGTACTCAGCTTCTGAAGCATAATGCGTGCTGCAGTGCATATACTCGGTGTATACATAGCTTCTCAAGTACGTACCTCTGTGGTGTATCACAAATTTCCAAACTTCCGCAATGACGAGGTACCTGCTTATCTTGTCATTGTTTATACATGTAGTTGGTTTCATTTTTAATAAGTAAGTAAATAATTAAGTAAGTATACTACCAATAAAGAAGTAAGTATACTACTAATATAGCACTCATTAACTTCCCAGAAGATACCACCCTTGAACTTTTCTATTATACATGTAAGGCATGGTCATAATAATTATGTTAATTTGTGGAATCACTGAAATGAATTTCGTGAAATAGAATGCTATGCTAGACACTAGTAATTTGGTAGAGATGAATTAGCACGTACCTAGCATATGGAATTGTTATTGCTTATTATGGTTAGGACAGGTATTGGCCTTTGCTAGAGCCACACAGTATTTATAAAGGTGCTAATCCAAATAGAGATGAAGCATAACACAGAAGCATGCTAATTGTTATCCCTCAGCCCTCAGGCAAATGTTATAAATTATGATATATTATCTGCCTACTTTGTCATGTGCATCTGTGTATATATAGTAATATAATAGTACATATAGTAAAAGTGAAACCATAATTTGAGAATTAGATAGAATTAAGATCTATCTATGAATTGAATCTCCTAATTCCCTTGTCAGGTATCCATTACTTACAATAGAACAGGTAGATATAAGGTATAGAAAGTTAATGAAGTGTGTAGATGTAGAGTCACCATTTAAGAAAACACTGAGTCAACTTCTATAAGACGCTTAAAGCATTTAAACTAATCGGGTGTGAATCAAACTAAATATATTCACAGATTGAAAAGAGTGTTCGTTACGAAGTAGCAAGTCGGTCGGATGCTGATGTGCTGGCAGGGTAGTGGTGGCCAGCGTGGTGGCCAGCGTGGTGGCCAGCGTGGTGGCCAGCGTGGTGGCCAGCGTGGTGGCCAGCGTGGTGGCCAGTGTAGTGGCTAGTGTAGTGGCTAGCAGCCTGTCCTGCCAAGCTTTGTGGGAGCAACTCCACATTACGACAGAGCATAGCAGGGCAGGCCAAGTAGCTAGTGTAGTGGCTTGGGTAGTGGTTAGTGTAAATTACTAGAGCAGCTTAGGGTTATAGATAAGAAAATGACATGTGATTGAATTGATTGGATATACAGGACTTCTGTGGACATCGGCAGCCAGCCGGTACAGCAGCCGGTATGGCTGCGGAATGCTGGTGACATGAAAGAATAACCGATCATAATTTCCCTGCGTCCAGTTCAATATAGTGTAAACCTCCGATATGTCATTACAACTACTGATATGATAACCGTATGTTGACCATGTAATATGCAGTTCAAGCCAAACCCTAGACTCTATCTAAAGAAACACTATAATTATTACTAGTCCTGTTAAAAGATAGCAGATTGCATCCAACAATTATACTATATCAACCTTAGAACAGAAGAGATAGTAAAGCAGACTATCTTGTTCTTAGTACTCAACAATTATGCTAATAGCTGATTTAGTAGCAGTGTCATACATAACTACTTAGGATGCGCTTTCTTAAGATGTGCTACATGATTTGACATGCACTGTTGTACTGACTACCGATTACATGATGTACAATGTAACACCCTCTTAACCTCTTGCTCACCATCGATATATAATCCTGTAGAAGTGAGCAATGCATCAAATACCTCAAGTATCTCGTATCTTTGTATCAAATAAGTCAAGTACATATCTTTGTATCAAACAGTCAAGTTATATGGATTCTCGTATCAAACACCTCACAATACAAATCATTGCAATCAAGCACATCGTCTTGTACCAAACATGTCAGGTACAGAGTCTTGGAGTAAATACCTGGAGTACAAAGTCTTTTAGCAAACGCAAAGAGTAAAGTTTTGCAGAAAAATACATAGGCTAGGAATTGGATGGTGCAATTAAATTTCTCAAATCATGTAGAGAAGTTTTGATATGTAGTTATCATCGCTATGCTAAATCCTATTTTCAGTGCTATTTTAGGTTTTTTGTTTTTGCAAAAATTGATAATGAGTGGAATGGAATAGTGTGGGAAAAGTGAGGAAGCCAAGTTTGGAATAGGATGTATTTGACCAGGGTAAATAATAACATAGCAAATTCTACAAGACCAGTATAACTAATGTATTAATAATAAAGAAAATTACATAGAGTGAACATAGCCTAGGATCTAAAATTTCTCGTCTAAAATGATGGGCACGAATGGGCATGTCTATGTTAGAGAGTAGGCTTGTAATCGAGGCCAGAATGTAAATACTTGTTCACCTACCTTTGCTAGCCTGTAATGTACTGTAAGGGTAATGACTTATATGTATTGTAGATTCAGCTCAAGTTCACTTTCTTATATAAAGTAGATGTACGTGGTGTACAGCAGTGTGAAACAGGAAGCTGCTGTTACATTCAATGTCATTGTGAAGTTACCAAATGACTGCCTGATTTAGATACGTTCTAGAAAGTAACATCGTAGTGTTCCATTAGAGAAGATCAATACGATATGGTGAGTGACATTAAAGTATATGAAAGCTTTAGCTGAGTATCTGCTGCCTTATGACACCCACCGACAGGCTAACATCCTCTACAGTTTGGCTCACAAGTCAAACAGTAACTTAAATGAAACGAGTAATTAAACTTAATCACTAAGTAAAGAGTCTCTGCTGCCAGAAAAAACAATTATATACATTACGTAATCGCTAATGGGGTATTTAGAGCCTGCGCAGACAGCAGGCTGCGGCAGCAAGCCTAGCCTAGCTGTAAGCAGGAACACACAACACAACACGCAGTGTGCCAAATATTTATATAGCTACATTATACTCTATTTGTATTGTAAATATACCCAAAGTACAAGGTACCAAGTCTTAACAACATTGTGACCAGTGACATAGCACGCCATGGCAACTACCCGCTGACACAGACTGCTTCTAAGAATACCATTTCCAATGGGTCTAGTGATGTAATACAAAGTGCAGTAAAAGAATTCATTAGTAATAAAAAACGCAAGTGTAAACATTTTATCATTTCCTTCTATTACATCAATATAAATGAAAGGTTTGTAAATGTAAACACAGCTTAGGAAATTGTTTTGTTTCATTTAACCATGTTTACTAAAGGGTGAATTTAGTAAACAAGTATTTTTGCTCAAGCGCTGCTAAAATATTTAGTTTAACTAAAACACTTAGCTACCATATTGCCTATATAACTTATAAGATATAGATAATACATAAATGGCTTACCCATCAAATGGCGTTAGATCAGGATATGAATGTAATAATCCATAGTAAGCTACTAAGTATATATCCCATATATCCGTGAGCAGAGTGTGTTGGGGTAAAGAGAGAAAGAACTGTATGTGTAGTGTCGTAGGCCCACTATATCTGAATGACAAACATTGAAATAAGTGTAGGATGCTCAGTAGACCAGATCAAGTGAGTTTGAATAGAAGTAAACGGCAGAGTGACCTGGAAGGATCTGATGTCAGCTGATCATACAATGCATACATGCTATGAGCAAAGAGCTATGAGGGTAGAGTATATGATATACACAGTGTATACTCTACAGTACACTCGTGTAGTAATGTAGTGACAGTATGTAGCACGTGCCACAAGAATGTCGGTCGCCACGGTAACTTACTAACGTTGTCCAAGTCTTTGGTAACTAATAAATGAATAATTGAGTAGATGCGATGTGAATGAAGGGACAGGAAGGGGTGATCACTGATCGCAATGAAATGCTGATAACCAATAGACGTATAAGATATGCACGGAATCTACGCTCTATGGGTTAAATGGATAGACGATAGACCTGTAGCCAGTCTGTATTGTGCTTAGCAGATTAAATCTCTCCCCTTTCTAACATAGCGTACAACAATACCTTATCATAGTTAATTAAGTGATACAAGAGAAATCTCAATCTGACATGTAAAACATAACCAACAGATCATAATACTGAGAACAATGCAGGCTATAATGTCAAACATTCAGAGGTGGGGAGGGGAGAGAGGTGAGCAGTGTCTAACATCTCAACTAATTATCATGAGTACCCAGCTATTTCAATGAAAGCACTTTACAATACAAATAGCTGAAATAGTAGAGGTGTCTAAGAATCACTGTATTCAAGTTCAAGGCAAGTCAAATCTGCAGAAAGAAATGCCATACTTGTTATTAAAATATGACTGTATACTATGGTCATAGATTGGTATGATTGATAGTGGAGCATGTTGAGAGAGAGTGTTAGTTGTGTGAACAGACTTGACATCACAACAATTTACATTCCCCGACTACTGACCTTTCAAATCTTGCTAAGCATCCTTAACACAGCAGCAACAGCGTACTTCACAATGTGGAATGATAATTAGATATCTCACTAAGCCAGCAATTAATCTGCAACTTTATAAAACAGATGTTACCAATGCATTGCCTTCTAGTCCACAGCTTGCTTCTTGATGAAAGCAAACTACAGGTCTATTAATACGCTTATGGTTTACATCATAATAATGTGCATAATATGATATGAAAATAACCATGCACACAGCTGGATTCCACTATGCATTGATAAAACGGAACTAAAGTAAAATATTATTACACTATTCGATATTACACTGTATTACACATCTATCACTGATCACTTATACATAATCAACATGGACATGGCAGCTTCATAGCTTCCGCCAATTTCCAATTCAGCAAAGTAGACAGAAATGTTCTAATAAACTCTTGGTTTTATCTGCTAAATCGTTTCAATTATCGATTATAATTACATCTATAATGGGTGTAACAAATATTATGCTCAATTATTTCCGATATAATTTTATGTTGTGTTTAGTTTTGACACCATGTCCAAAAGCACATACCTACATGTATTAATAGCTATATTCGTAATATACCACGATATATATACTATATATTGATAGCTGTTACCACAACATTTGATGATAGGAAAATGCCACTGTCAATGTAGAATGTATCAATGTAATATGTACATATTATGTACAATACAAGTACATGTATAAATTATTATATTCTCTGCTGCACTGTACAGTATTAGAGAAATAGTTATTGCCAAACAGATTGAGGGTGAAACAGAAGTGCTATCTAAAGCAGTAGCAACCTGCTACCACATGCGAATAAATATTTTACACTGGAGTAATAGTACACCTGTGTCACTAGCTAACAGGTTCTCCTAGTGCTGCTCACTACCAGGGTGCTGCCTTATCTGATGATGTCCGTTAGTTGGCTGCCACTACATATAGATAGTGCAGTGTAATTGATAGATATAGCACTCCGTCACCATGCAGTCTAGACTTGTAAAGCAATCACGAGAAACTTGTTTTATTAGCATAGCCAAGATTTAATTTGATCATAAACGTCATTACTAGGAGATTTCTCCCTCAAATATATATTTGACGGAAGAAATGACAAACAAGCGTTTTCAGTAGATGTACATTGTCAGTTATCTTGCTTTGCTTGGTATATATCTGTAAGCTTTAGCCACATAAAACTAGATACCTAAACATTACTCATTAGGGACTCATTAGGGACTCATTAGGGACTCATTAGGGACAGAGAACAATTGTAGGAGATAAACTTAGCCCACTTGTAAAGAGTATTGGAGTTGTCTTCTCCCCCAATGAATAACGATTACTACATTATAATATGCAAATGGCACTGTAATGTTTTTTTTTACAGAAATAGTCATTACACGGCTCTGCTTTGAGAGACAAACTGAGAATTTCTATAACTGCGATATTTTAAAAATGTTGTTGCATTTATTGTTGTTCCTATCGGTGATATTTTATCTTGAGTTTGTGAGTTAATTAATAGGATGCACTTTGACAGAACAGGTATTTGACCGGTTTGACCGTGTGTTGGAATTTGCTACAGCTAATGTTGGAGCATGCCCAGTAGAGCATGGATTTTCTATGGATCGTAATAATGTACTAATTTCAGTTAAAGAGTATGTTACGTGAAATAACAGTGCATAGCAGTACTAACCTTTTTGCCATCTCATTTTCATGTTAGCTGTTCAACTGTTGGAGTTGTCATACATTTTTCATGCCCAACTGAACAATTATATATACAATTCCTTATTCATTAATCATCAGGAAAAGGAACCTTAAGCTTATGAAATATTTAAAAAGTGACGTGCACAAAAAATATTTCAATATTAATAATTACGCTATTTGCTGTACACTTACGTGCGATGCCACAGGCAGATGATTCAATCAGAGGGGGGTAACACATCGCTTGCCACCCTGTCACCAATCTGTCATTACCGCTGTCATCAAGCTGTGTCAGGGCAATGACTGCTATTACAGAGTTGGTGAGATATTATATGAATAATTCCTGTTTGGAATTTGAAAGTAAAATGCATATCACTACATCTATTATAGCTTGACCTTGTGAAATACTATACTATTAATTGCATACATTCCACAGTTTACACAATTCAGCCATTAATTTCCACTCAAAGTGAGCCCCTTGATCGTGTCTACCTGCTCAGCTGAACACTCTCTTATCCAAGGTGGAAAGTGAACGTTCAATGACAATGTTGCTGTTACAAATTAAATACATGTACATCTTTGACATTTAGTGTTAAATATTTAGTATCAAATATTTTGCTGTTATTGTACAATTATTTTTTTGGTTGCTGCTCTTTATACCAAGATTAGACATTCATATTTTCAGCTTTGAACTATGATGATATTGTATAAACCTTTGTAGAATTACTTGACATTTTATATCGATAATTTGCATTATAGAGCGCATATTAAACGTACAATGTATTAATAATTAATGTATAAATCATGAATATGTTGCACGGCTAATGCATTTTACCAAGCCCACCTGCAGTGGCCAATTAGAAAAGGTGGGTAGTGCTACCTTTTAAAACACTAAATATGAAGAGTTGGAGAAATACCACATCCTATCCTTGACTACATACATGTAGCTCCTGCTCTAAGCTCAATCATTGAACTTAACGTAAAGTTGTTTTTAAACAAAGAACTGTTTGTTAAAAATTTAATTAACAAATTTCAATAATAGTTTAAGATGATTGATGAATGACTGGTTGCTACAGTGAATTTAACAACAAGCAATCTTACGGTGCAGGTTGTGGGATAAAGACTGGGCCTGGTCACTGATAATTTTCACTGACGATACACTAGAATCATCATACCTGGAGTGGAAAGTTTCACAAAGAGGCTTCGCTATTTACTTTTAGTAAAACTCTGTACCGGAAACGCTTTTTAAAGGTGCTTATAACAACTAACAATTAGAAAATAAAGTAACACCCGTACATGGGACAGAACCCAAACCCTTTGCGGCACAGCGCCTAGCACAATGGCAG
>JAOQGN010121969.1:0-11682 GCA_027564295.1 Himantozoum antarcticum
AGTGGCATCGTCTCGGGACTGACTCCAATCAGTCCCAGAAAACTCAGTGAAAATGGCATCGCCAGCATAAAATAATAATTTATTAGAATATTTTTATTCTTATATTCTGGCATCGCATCGTCGATGCCGGAGGTTGAAGGCTCCCTATATTTATATATATATATAAATAACATAATTTAATAACAACTTAAACATTGTTAAGTCATAGACAACGTTCTGTCATCTGCTTTAGATATATGGAGAGATGGAGATGCATGATTGGCCCCAGCAATATGATGCAATCAACGGTGAAGGAGCAGCAAATGCTGCCAAATTGGAACGACTCAATGAATCTCAAATGGAGGTGGACGAGAAGTGATATATACTGTGTGAGATTATGACCAGGCCATTGTATCAAATGTCTACCACTACACTATTGATCCACTAATGGTCCACTACCACTAAGTGTCAGCAGTAGGAGAATTTAACTTATTCCAAGCCTAGCATGTGATTGGAGGATTAATTTGCATGGGTTACATAATATAATATACGCTAAATATGCTACCATTGCATGCGACATCAACCTAAGTGTGCCGATCCGATTGTTGAATGCCAAAACTGAACTTTTTATCTAGGAAATATTTTTGTTAAATTTGGTCAGTTTTATACTTGAGAAAAATATTTTCTTTACGATGAAAGTTGCATATCATTGCTCATTCTGTAATTAGGTTATCGTTGTCTATCAATAACAACTGTTTTCTATTATTGTACCACATGTACATATGAACAACAGTTGCACTCTATGTACACTTATGTATAGAAATACTTAGCCAATTCTTTGTACATACTAAAATATTTTTGTAGATATATCTTCCACATTGTTATTTATTATAGTTTCAGGTTAATAATAATATGTTATATTTTTAAATATTTTATCACTGCCTTCAAACTGCTTTTTATGCAAATTTTTCTGGTATCATCATTTTTGGCGTGTCCTGGGGAGAGAAATTATGTTGATCTTTAGTTAGCTTCAATGTCACCATCAATTCTAACCAGGTGTATCAATATGCCGAAGAAAATGTGATATACCTATACCAATACTACGCCATGAAACCCAAACCTGATTGCCATAACTGCTTTGGTTGCTGCAACTTTATGACATGTTTTAAGTAGACCACTCAGTGCCCTGCTAACTCGTTGTTCAAGAAACCTGGGGAGGGTGAAGTTGTTAGTTTTGCGGCATCTAGATCATGAGGTGCTGGGTTTATTCTCAGTTGTGGCCAACATTTTTGTTCTGAATTTTTAGGCCTAAAGGTTGCTGCCTGTGTTCTAATCACCATGTAAAATGTCAGAGGCAATGTGGATTCCCTTCGACTAGCTCAACATTTGAATTATTCCCTAAATAAATAATACAAAATAAAGGTGTAGTATAATAGAAAAGAGACAATTTTAGTATACCCTGGTGGCATAGAGGGAAGACAACCCTACTATAATACACTGCTAGCGGAGAGAGAAGACAACCCTAGTGCATCCTATATGACGCCTAGTATATACTGTGCTAATATAGAGAGAAGACAACCCTGCTAGCAGAGAGAGAAGACAACCCTGCTAGCAGAGAGAGAAGACAACCCTGCTAGCAGAGAGAGAAGACAACCCTTTGTATGCATTACAAAATGTGACAACTTCCACATTTTAATATACAATTGCTTAGTTCATACAGCAATTGGAATATTTTAAAATTAACTTCAATTTTTCAAAATTCCTAAAGATAAGCATGTGATTTGTGATATTGTCTAATTGAGTGCTGCATTGCCCTAACATTTCACATAATAACTGCTAAAGGGTCGTCTTGACAACACCAATAATTTATATTTGCGAATTATGTGACTAAAATGTCATCATCAGCTGCTATCTTGGTTCCCAACGTCTTCTATAAATTGTAGTTGGAAGAGGAGAGGTGTGGTTAGGGCGGGTGTGACACCGCCCCTAACCACTAAGCTATGCTCAATGCTCCATCTAACTGTCATTGCAACTAATTTGGAAATTGAATTCTTCCATGAATAGATTTTTAAATTTACCATTTTTTAATAGCATTTTCACTTACTGTATTACATTATTTATATTTGGCCATCATCATCACTGACTTCCGTGAATCCATGTCTATTCGCAAATTACTGTTCAAAATGGAATGAGAACCCAAGGCTGTAGACGGGGTCAACTGTGTGCGCCTATCTAACCCCAAAACACAATCTAGAAACAGACTATTTCCTACTGTAATTTTCCAAGTGTCAGTATTCCGACTACACGTTATTTTTCCAATCATACTACATGTATATTTATTATAATTGTTATGTTAGAAGGCTAACATAATTATGCTGCCTATTTGTGTTATGTACTAAACAATGCAAATTATTTTAGTTATGGTATGCATCTAGTAATACAATGTTGGATGTTGGAATGTATCTATTGCAATAATGCTGTATGACGGAATGTGTATGGTGTAGCTATGCCACCATCTCGGGCAAGGTCTAAATGTGTCAAGGTGAAGACATCATCCGGTAGAGCTAGAAGTAGAAAAGTAGATAGATCGTGCTCACCATACACAGTTAGTACACTCTCCAGTAGCCGCAGCCACGCTCAGAGCCGGGCCAGGAGTGACACCCGAGGCAAACACTCCAAATACTGGTCAGTGTTTAAAGGTCAAAATAATGATGTTAGTTACCATCACTGGGTTTTATATAGATGCTCTCAATAATGGCTAGAAGTACAAAAACTCGACCCTTAGACTGGTTCTAGTTCTAGACTTTAAGTGATCGTAGGCAACCTGATGATAAAGTTTCAAAGACCATGAATAGATCTTGCTGACTTGAATATCAGTTGAACACACCTTGTTTTGAATAATTGATCATATAGTCTCTATATTAATACAGTATACAGCCTTTATATTTATTATTGTCTATATAAAATATTGCACTCGAACCTTGAAATATTGCTAATAGGAAATGTTTTATAGAATTAGTATTACATACTTGTATCACTGTAATCTGAGCACAAGCCGTAGCCACTACAATGCTAGAGGGCAGACTGCTATGAGTACCTATTAGCACTCTGGTGCAAGGAATTTAACATTGTCACATGACCTTATGCTATTACAGTGAGTGTGATGACTGCCGGCTATTGTTTAATGAAGGCCAGTCGTTTTATACACTTCCCTCTTGGCTCTCGATGAAATCCATTAGGAAGTCCAACAATTGGACAGCGGTGATCTCACTGATAGTATTCTTCGTTATCCTAAGGTAAGGCTAATGTGCCTTAATCATTCATGACAATCGTAACAAGCTAAATCAGCTGCTTTTTTTCAATGTGAACTGCAATCATTAGGAGCTTCCGTCTGCTGCTTACGTTGCATAAGTGTTTGCTGTACTTTAACTTGGCTATGAGAACGGATGCTATTAGAACAAAGGCCAACAGTTGGTGAGTTCAATGACACTAATGACTCCAAAACAAATATTGTAGACATACTATGTAAAATATTACTTTGGAGTGTATATTTGCTGTTCCGTTTGTTTTACCACCACATCAATGTTTATTTTCTGTAATTGTTTGACTCGTATTGGTATTGATATTTCTTAATGCAAGAAACAGCTTCTGTTTTGCGATTCACTGCGATTCTGCTTATGTCACTTGTTCTCTAATATTATGTAACTATGATGAATAATGACTGGTTAATCTTTGCAGAACTTTAGCATTTACATTTCCCTATGGATTGTTCAAGAGCACTGCATACGGTTTTGAGATGGGCAGCGTTGGCTCACGGGTTCTGTTCACCCTTCAGCAACATATATGGACTATGATCCCTTTAATGTTTGGTGAGTAGTATCATATTTTTTAAAGAAATATATTGAGTATTTTGTTGCAGCTGGCGGAAGAAGGTAAACTCCAACTTCTTGACATCCTGGCATTATAACGAAACTCTTGAAAATGCAATATTTCAAGATTGCTCATAACTTGGAGTTGCCTGTTCACTGGGCTCACCTCCCGGTTTGCAAGTTTGCTACAGAGAGAAGACAACTCTAGATTATATTGAATCGTCCAATTTGGCACTTCAATGCTGTAATGCTATGTTACTGAAGAAATAGATGACAACTTCCAAATTTCCATAAACATTGTACTGTTGCAGGCAAGCCTGAAAAAGTTTTCAGTTTATCATTGCAGCAGTGATAGCGCATTTTTTTGTAAATGATTCGGTAGTATATGAATGGATTCTGTGAAGCAGTATAGGCTGTATATTGCATGTATTTATGTTGGATCACAGTTTTTGGGCCACAGAGTAGATGCAATGGCAATTTACTGTATTATATAAATATAATGATTGTGTTGTATTCTGGTGTTAGGTAGTCGGACTGGAACACTCACATTCACACTACATCTGCTAATAAACACTGTAGTCTTGTCTACACTGATTACTGAGGTATATATGAGGTACATAGCTTCAGTGATCATAACATCCGCTGTATACACGTAAGTAAATACTATACCTACACTACAAGACAACATTATATACTCCATGAGAGAAACCCAATGCAAGGATCTCAAATTCAAATTCCCTGTGATTTCCTCGTGACAATCAGTAATATTTGTCTTATGGTGGGGAGTGGGGATAATCTGTATGAGGCATCAACACTGGAGGCTCAATTCTGAGTTTCCTGTGGAGATGGAGTAAGTCGTCAAATATGATTTCACCTACTTAAATTGCAACTTGTAAAGATATCCTTTTTAATTTTTTTGAAGTTTCTTTGAGAGTGCAGCTCTGAAGGTTCGCGAAATCGACTTCATACGACTTTCATACGACTTTCATACGACTTTCATACGACTTCAATATTCCCAAGTTTGTAAATATTGCGAATGCACTAAAGAGGAGTAATGCAAATTTGTATGATAATGTTCAGTACAACAGACAGACAGACAGACACCTATCATAATACGTAAACTGGTACCAAGAGCATCTACTTATATAAAGCTTGATTAGGCGTCTATATTTGCTAAACCAAGTACCGAAAAGTGTCAACTGCCCTTTACTGCAATATGGTGTGACACTAGATAAATGTGAGGATGCTGCATTTGAGCTTTAACCCACTGATTGGCATCATATATATTTTCTCATATGCTTATTTGAATTTGTGCCTCCTCAAAAATAAAATAAAATTTTTAAATATTCTGAAAAATTGAATTATTCTGGAAGATATTTACAATATTGCTACTATAATATAGTATAATTAGCATGATGTTAATTGTCAACTTATTTTCTTGAATATTGCTCACAATATATTATATATTTTCCATTTTTCAGTTTGCTAGGACGCTACTCGGATTCCCCATCTTGGAGAGCTTTCTTCAATTTTCCACGTCAGTTTGTCAATGCTTCACTGACATTAATCTGTATAAAGCAAGCCATGGATACCAAAGCTCTTACTGGATTAAATTTAGCACAATAATTTCACCACTCAAATATTACTGGTGTGACATCCCTGTTAAATATAATTGTCTCTCTCTGTATATTTAAACTCTCATATTTCGTAGATTGATATATCTGTCTAACCTTCACTGATGTTATGGAGTATTGTGTTACTTTACTGTTTTATAGAATATATTATGCAGATAAATATATTTATCTTATATAAGCAAATTAATATTGCAAATTTGAAAATATTGCAATCATAAATAACAAAAATTACGAAACAACTTTGGTGAATGGTTCAGATTGATTGACCACTTTAGCTGAAATATATCTGCAGTTCCAAGGCAGCTGGTAGTCTACTTACAGATGTACTAATAATTATTATATAAAATATATATTATTATCCAATAATTATTTAATTGACACTGCACACTCCTCAACTCCCACAAGGATACAACATACGTAGTACATACCAACTCATCAGTAGTCTGTGTATAATGGTAGGACATTAAATCTGAATGTGACTGAGCATTGTCTGCCTGACGGCATGTTACCTGACCACACGTCCACACAGGCACGCAATATCTAATAGAATATATCCACCTCTACTTTATCGTTTATGCAACTTCTGTTAGAAGCATAATTGATGCGGCTGATGATGATTATTCAAAATTAGCTAGATTAATATGCCTCTTCCAATATATTATAGGTGGTGATGGTTTATCTTACGCATTCATCTTACGCATTCACATCTTACGCATTCATCTTACGCATTCATCTTACGCATTCATCTTACGCATTCATCTTACGCATTCATCTTACGCATTCATCTTACGCACTAATCTAATAATTTTTAATGGAAAGCACAATGGCAAGTTTCAGGATAATAATGCAGTGGGTATAGCCTACATATATGTAGCAAGCGTTTTAAACTACGTCCCTGATCAAGTACAACACCCCAATTTTGTAATATAATACATAATAAATTATAATGTTCTATTAGTCAGAACATTCATTGAAGCACCCGTCACCCCAGCCATTGAAGCAACATTGATTTGGGTCGTCACTGTTATGTTGTTACTTTTCAGTGATAGAAACAATTGATTGGTAACTCATAATGATGCCTGTCTTTACCCTCCAGCATACCGTTGATATTTTCTAAAGTATTTTCAAGGAATTTTGTGGATTGGTAACCTTGCTGCTGCGGATTGCTTGAAAAATCTCTTTCATTGAGTTCGTTTGGCCAGACCTCATCGCGTTATATAGGTACACGTTGTAAACTACTGTAAACCTAGATTGTTGCTGATTCCATTTACAAAAATATAGTTGCTACCAAGTCCTATGCAGGAAGTAAGGAGTGTAGCGGGAAGAAGAAAAGTACTTCAGGAACTAAGAAAAGACATTTACATACAATTTTATTTTGGGTATTGCGCCAGATCCATAACTCAAGGAGTTTTATTCCCCTCCCTCTCTCCTGGGGAGAGGAATAAATCTCATTGCATTACCGTCTCACTCAAAAGCTCATTGTGTGGTCTGTTGCTCTTATTAAGGTCAAGTGCCAAGTCATTCATCATCAATATTTTATGTGTTCTAGGTACTAGGACCTAGGGGTGTGCTACTGCCAGGGTGCCAGCCAATTTTTTGTACAAGATGCCTGCCTCCAATTTGTTACCACCAAGATAATATGTATATATTTGGAGTTGTCTGTTCAGCATTGCGATTCCAATACCTCTGTTGCGAGAGTTGTCTTCCCCATAGTGCGCTCCATAGGAGGTGAGATAAGTTTTCCCCTCGCTCATAAATTGTAGCTTTTGTGATTGGCTGCGTTTGGATTCAAGGCCCAATTACTAGAGATTTCTCAGATTTTTACCATGTGCTGAGTGGGATGGCTAAATTACCCTTTATAAAGTTGGTACACGACTTACTACACTGTTTTGGTATTTCCTTTGGCCGTGTTTAACTTTTTGATGCTGATATCTCTGCAATTAATTTAACTTTTGACACCCTAATTAGTGATTAATTATACTATTACCGCTGTCATTCCTTGCTATTGGCATACATATGTAAGTAGCTTGGGTAGTTTGATGTTAACATAGCGATTATGTTACTATATATGTAGTATCTAGTAATAGTATAGTAATTGGAATACTGCATTGTATTCCGAAAATTGCATTTCGAAATAGTCTGTTTCTAGACTGTGGTTTGGGGTTTTATAGGCCACATAGGTGCCCCCGTCTACTGCCTTCAATAATCCACCATCAAATTTTTGAAACTGATAGCTGAAAATCAAAACTGCAAGCAAAACTGAAGCTCTGAAAATCATTAAATACCTAGGAGTGGTTGTCAGCTCCAACCAAGGCCCTCAACCTGCTTCATAGGAACGTCAGTCGTTGCAGTAGGCCTACAACCATTAAAGCAACAACATATACTTGCAACACGATGGTCAAGCCTCAAACCACTACTGGAGTACGGATCGACGGCATGGAATCCAGCGTTTCAAAAACTCATTAATAATCTGGAAATGATCGAGCATAGAGCAGCATGCTATCCAAAAAATAACTTTGGAACAAAACCAGGTAGGCCTATAACAGAGCTGCTATCTGAGCTCCAATGGAAACCACTGGAAGAATGCAGATAGAAGAGAAGACTCACTGTCGCTGTACAAAATTAATGACAGCTTCTTGGACTTCAACAGCACTGATTACTTCCGACCTGTAGTTGACCGACGCACCAGAGGCAGCCGCGTATATCAGACTGGTGTCAAAGGAACAGTGCTGTCATGATAAGTTCATACCCAGAACAACCAGCAAGTGGAACAAACTCAGCAACAGCTTCACAGACACTCCTTCATTTGAGATGATCCGTAAACTGCTCGAAACCAGTGATCTGTCCAACTGCCTACAAATAGGCCTATAACTGAGCAACCAATTAGGCCTAGGCCTACACATAAATTAATTTGAAGATAACAACACCACTACATTAAGTCTAAGATATAAAATTCAAATTAATTTATATGAAACCCTGTTCTTTATCGTAAATAGAAGTGCAGACATTAATTTTGTTATTGTAGTTGCGAACTGTCAGTTACCCCACTCTTCAGAGTCTAAGCCTAAAATCTAAGTCTTCTGAAATATAGGCCTATTTAAAAATATATATTACTCTCCTATTATTTATTATTATTCATTATTATGTAATTGTTATTAATTATTAGGCCTACATCGTATGATGTACTTCCAGTAATATGCTAATAGTTGATTTAAAATAATTATTGTAAATATTTAAAATGAAAATTATAAATTTATAATATAATAATATATATTTATTATAATAATATGAAATAATGATTATAATTTTAGCAATTGCATTCATATTCTATAACTATAATGCGAGATAATTTGATAATTTATATTGATTTTTATATTGAGTTTTATAGTCATTTCACTTGCAAGTCAGATGCAGAGACCGGTATCTCGTTCATCTGAACAGGGAACCTCAAACGCAAATCTCAACGCATCGAGAAATTTCAGCGATGATTTTAGTAGTGTTAAGATATAATTACTAGGCTTACTATAAAAGATGAACTTATAATGGTAATACTATTTACATAGTTTAGTTTGTTTAGTTAATTAATTAATTTAGTTGCTTAGTTATGTAATTTAGTTAATATAATAATATTTTGATAAATACCAATGGAAATACATAAATTAGTAATTTTTTATAAACAATATTTTTAAAATATTATATGATTATTAATTATGTTCAAAATTATAAGTTATTATATTGAAGGATTGATAGCTAATTTATAGCGATTTTATTATTAGGCCTAATAAATATATGGGCACACAAAAGTAACTTAAAGGGATAGTTCACATTGGAGACTATATGTGGTGCATTATTGCCATTACTGTGTTCTTGCTAGAATGCACCGCATATAGTCTCCAATGTGAACTATCCCTTTAATATTAATATGCTATGATTTTGAATACCTGGTATGTTCTCGCTTTGCATCTAATACTTGCCGTATTTTCGATCCATGTTACCACACCACTTTTTGAAAGGCCATAAACATACAGGCCCAACTCATGTTGGCTAGCTGGGTAGGCCTACTAGAGTGTTTCGTAATTGACACAAAATTATCACTGATTTTTTATATGTTTTAAAGTTATAATTTTTATACCGATATGTGTAAGTTTTGAAGGCTCCCATAAACGAAGGACAATGGTTTCTACAATGTTATAAATTTTCATACTCTTAATGACACGATAGCCATATAAGACACATGGTGCTCTGTAACTCTTTATATGAAGATATTGTATTAATTATTATTATAACTGAGACTGTTACGGGGACTATTCTATATTTTGTATTTTAGCTTGATGGCATTCGTTATAATTATTACAGTCTAGATGAAATATCCTGCGAAGAAAAGTAGATAGACATGGGCTTTATTTTTTCAAAATTCAGGAAGGTAAGTATGTGATGTTTTGCAATTGATAGACCTAGTTTCTCTGTAGTCTTCAGCATCAATAGTGTATTTTTAAGCGTCATTTACTTGCAAATTGTGGCACCTGCCAAAGTCGTTTCAGCTACATTTGACAACCTAATCATATTCGGGACTAATATTTCGATTACTAAATAATGTGGGAATATTTCCACAAGTATCAAGTATTTTCTAATGAGGGTTATTTGTTATGACACAATTGCAGGCTATACTGCTTTCAATAATCTGGTTTTAAATGGGTTACTAACTCTTTGTATGCGAGTTATTTGTGTAGGTAGGTACTTCATTTAGGGAATTTTTTATCCATTCAACTATGTAAAAATAGGATGGATATTATTTCCATTTTGACAAAAAACATTCCGAAAGACTGCTTGACTTGTTCATACATTAATTTCATACTTAAATTCATTACTGGTATCAATATTTTTGCAGAAGGACAACTTAGTACTTAGACATTTTTGACCTCTTATTGTAGACCTCCTTCTTAAATTATGATTTGAATTTTGATTATATATTTTTAAACCTGCTAGCTACAATTTCACAAATATATATTCTATCTTAGTGCGTTGATTAGTGCAGACAAGTTGCAATTTACAAATATATAGGCCTGTTACTGGACATGTACACCAGAATTGACAACATTCATTATTTTTGGTCGTAGTGACTGGTCTAGGTATAAATGTTTGGTATAAATGGCACTAGGGAAAAGTCTGTTTGAGTCTCACTTACAACTTAACGCTCTTCATTCCATAGAAATATTTTCCTTCATGCCAACCATAACCCTGCATGCTGCGCATCGGGTTTCCCTGAGTTTGCAGCTATGCTACAGTATCGAGTTGCCACTTAAATCAATGTCGCTGGTCATCTCTATATTAATATGTAAGCAATTTATTTTGTTGGCCGCTTTTAATAATTAATGTTTGAATGTTGTTTTAATTGTTGTTTTAATAATGATTCAAACAAATAATTAATGTTTGAAAATCAATATTATTCACACGATAAAATATCACACTTATGGCCATAATTGATTGACTGCTTTGTAACCTGGTATGACTTTATTTTAGGTTGCCGATTCGCCTGCCACGAAGTTAGAAGCCATCAATAAGGTATGTCGGTGGATGATACTTGATCCAGGCTACCTGTAATTGTGACCTTGTTACTGGTGCTTATTTGGTGCATAGCACCCACTTCGCATCAGTTGACATATGGGGTGCTGGCCACTTTTACTTGAACATTGAGTTGAACATTGAATATCAAATTGAGTTGTAATTAGATATTAGGCCTACGTCATCACAATTGCTGCCATCTCGCATATTGATATTTCATTATGAGACCCAAAGAAATGCTAAATGAGTCATTAATTTGAGTAATAATGTGTTAATATAGCCTGTTATCCATTTGAGCCGGCTTGAATACTGCTACGTATAATGTGGGTGATTGTATTATTAATAATAGTCTTGTACTAAGTTCTTGAATGTTCACACTTGACTACTATTACTAAAATATATTTCTTCATCGGAACATTGCAGATTGCATATCAAATAGCGAGCGCATGGAATAGTCTACCAGTGCGGTGATGGCAGACGCGAGTTGTTGTAGGGTGACCTTAAAGCATTCACTTGATGGCCTCTGTCGAATAGCATCGTTGTAAATTATTTAAATAGGATAGCTAACTGTCTTCGTGGGCTCTGCCTGCGCCTTGATTACTTAGCGCTATATTATGATTACTTCAATATTATTACTA
>JAOQGN010122079.1:0-25799 GCA_027564295.1 Himantozoum antarcticum
CTCTCTCTCTCTCTCTCTCTCTCTCTCTCTCTCTCTCTCTCTCTCTCTCTCTCTCTCTCTCTCTCTCTCTCTCTCCTATACTTGTATATGGTGTCAAATGAGGTCTGACTCTATTCACTATCTATTTGAGGGCCGCTTAGCTATTGGTGCTAGAGCATCCAAACCTGGTGCTAAATTATTCTACTGAATTTCTCATAAATTATTTTATATGAAGGCTGTTGATATGTTGTTTTTCCATGGTTTGTGTTTTTCACATCATAAATGTGGACATTGGGGGAGTATATACTCCCTTTACCATTTTTACTATCTAAATGAGGACTGGAAGTTTTATTCAGGAATTGTCTTCTCTTTAAAGACAAATAGAAAACAACTCCAAAAGGCCATGACATCACAGGTCATGTGATATTGAAGTCACACTGAAATTCAAAATGGAGGTAAAGCTCACATTACTTTTGTATAAATTATGTATTAAACTATTACATTTAGATTGCTGTATTGTTCTTTGTTCATTATAATTATTATGATTGCTGGTCATATAAATAATATAGTATTGAATTAACCATTATTCTGCACAATCTATGAGAATAATTTTGGCAGGATAATATATATATTTTATCTAAAACTTCATATAAATAGGCTTATTATTGTTTATTAGCTTGTTAATTTAATGAATAATTATAATATCTACTATCACAATGTAGTTGCAATATATATTATTAATTTTATTATTGCATATATTAATTATATTTCCACATAACCTATAAAGATGGCATTAGGTTATTTTGTAATATTTATTTATAGTGCCCTGTTCTACTAAAACACTAAAATGCTTTTTGGGTTGTTGCGCTCCGCAGTGTCATAACAATAAGACGAAATGAAAAATATATACACTTTTTGATGCTATTTTTAGATAAGGGTGTAAATTTCAAAATGATGCCATAACTGTCGTTATGTTGGCACTAGTTTTTGAGATATTCAAGTATTTGTAAAATCATTACATTGCAAAGTTAGTTGGCGTGTTTTAGCGGATTAGGGCAGTATTTTAGATACATGCATTTTTACGAGTAACAAGATAATTTCACATGTTATTTTTAGGTTTTTGAAAATGAATCATTTTGATTGAATCAAGTTGATTGAATTTAATTTTTATATTAATCCTAGCTATACATCATGCGCCTTCGACTAGATGTAGTCAGTGCTGGTGTGCATGCAAGTCTCATCATAATATTATGATGTTGTTTTTTGATTGTTTATTTGTTGCCTAATTGTAAAGAAATCAAAATATATTTAGCTCAGCCAGTCACCACTTTAGAGTTTCTTTTGATTAAATAGAGAATCAAGGTGTCAATTGGCTACAGTAATTAAAAAGAAAATACTGGGCTTGTAAATTGGGATTTGAACCTGGGTCCTTTGCGGTACAGCACCTAGCACAGTGGCAAATAAATGTATTGACTACAATCTTTAAGGTTGCTGAGCTGGTGTAGTGATGTATGCTGGTGTTCACCAGCTACTGCGCTAGGCACTGTGATGCAAAGTGCTCGGCCTCAAAGCCCATTCTACGAGCTTACTACTATCTCCCAAATAGACTCAACTCTTCAACTTTACCAGCAATGTTAAACTTAAAAATCTTCACCTAACTTTCTTGTATACATTTACAAGTACAAGGTTTACAAGAGTATTGTATTATTATATAATACAATATATAATAACAAAATTACAATATATTATTATAAAAACAATTTACAAGATTATTAAAAGTATGATGCAGTTCGGGTGCAGATCCAAATCAAGTGTTTCTGTGATTTTAGTAATGTTACACAGTACGGTTGATCCCGATCATGGGTTTAGCATAACTACTGAAGCTGGTAAAAACAACATCAAAAATGGATTGGGCTCCTCTAATATAAACCATGCAATGCTGATTGCTATAATTGAAGGTCAACTGTTCAAGAAATGCATTTTGACCATATACTGGTTTGCTGTTCAGCTTTAAGAGAAATAAAAGTATCGTGAGAATCCGGGTTTATTCGAATCTGCCATTTCGAAACTAGGTTTCCCGGGTAAGGCTACTTAGGCATTAGACAGGGTAACTATGTACCCCAACCCAAAACCCCAAACCACAACTATAAACAGTCAGTTTCCAAATGGCAGTTTCGAAATATCTGTACATTGTATTGTGATGGCTGCTAAGATTGATTTTTTAAATAATTATGATTATGCACAACTAATAAATAATGGTATCATTAGCATTATGTTGTTTTACCAGTTGTGAGTGTTTTTGTCAGCAAATAGCGAGTATCACTAATTGGAGCAACAATAAGTGTAATTTTGCAACTTTATAATATAATAAGTTTCAGCTCGTGCAAAGCAGGTGAAAACAGCGCTCATATTGGAGCAAACGACAATCTCTGAAAAACATTTTCCAGGATTGAGCCCCTCGTTCTGGCCCCTCGTTCTGGCCCCTCGTTCTGGCCCCTCGTTCTGGCCCCTCGTGCAGTGCCCTTCCTGCGTCCACCCGGCATTCCATTGGCACATGGATTTGTGTCCTCCGGTAAGTGGAGCAAAGGTTCTCCACTTGCCTTCCTAAAGTAAAAACGAGTTCTCAAAAAAATATAATTCCAGGAGAGAGCCCTGCTCTGACAATGGAATAGATATTTTTGAAATAAGTTGTAGTAGCATTGCAATGTAAAATATGCAAGAAAATGTTTTATATCATCGCAGATCCAAGACGTATAAAGCGTCAGATTATATCACCAAACATGCCAGCTGCAGATGTTTATGCACAACAGTAGGCCTATAACAAGTTATAACTTATATTTGATTCGTTAAAACGCTGGTTTAGGTTTTAAGTTTCATTGTGGTTAGTAGTGTACCATAACGTCAAGCAAATATCTCAATTAAGTCAAAACAATGCTGTTTCATGCTTATTTGAATCACTATTAACATTATTTAGCCAACAAATGTTACCAACATATGATATATCGTACATTCATGGAATAATTTTATTTGTAGAATCGAAGAAAACGGAATTTAAAGGAAGCCATTGCCAGGCGAAGCGTCAATGGAGCCGTAAGTACAGTTGCACCTGTCCTATGCTAATATGGCTGCTGTACAGTATCAACAATCAATTCTTTGGCTAGGGAATTTATTTTCTTGCATGTCTCATTTTATTTCTATGTTTAGCAAGAACTAATACAGCTAGAGCCTTTGAGTAGAATATATTATTATTTACGAAACAAATTATGCATATGGTGATTCTATCTATGGGTTTGGGTGGGGGAGAGGGTAACCTAGGTAAGTCAAACATTTTGATTATTTTTAAATTTATTGATACTGGAAGAGAAAGTTTGACACTTTGAATTTTATTGGAATCCCTTCAAAATTCTGAGTCAGGTAGATTTATTTATGGTTATCCGTTAAGCACTCCAGTGCAAAAGGTGGCAGCGATAATTTTTGATAATTTGCTACTAATTAGCAAATTAGTGTCTAACTAATGCATAAGCTAAACAATAATAAGTAAATGTTTGAGCACTAGTAGAACTATTAGAACTTATAACTCTCAACATTGGATTTTCTGGGAAATCTCCATAGAATACTTGTATTCACAACCTAACTACCAAATTCTTCTAGGCCAATTTCTTCTGAATCTTTTTTGAAAATTTAATGGACTGTGGTTGACCGCAACCTCAAGTGATCATATATCAACATTCGGTAACGAAATCATCCACCTTGCAGTATTATAATGGAGATCACATTGTTTGCGTCCTAATGATTAAGAACATGATTGATTCCGGGTAAAATGTGATGAACCTTTTAATTTAATTTTCACTCAATTCTGATTTATAACATGCTCAATTTTTGCTATTTGATAATTATTTTATAAATATATTATAATTCACAGGCAATGAACTCAAATCAAGTGGAACTATAACATACACAATCCAATATTATATTTCAGGAATTAAAGATCGGTGATAGTGTCTATGCAGCATTCCGTGATGATGGGTACTATGCAGCCACCATTCTGGAATTTCCACCCAACCCAGGTAAGAAAAATAGTCGCATAAACCATCGCCAAAGCTTAGTATTACACATCCAGTGCCAATGCCATAATAACAGTCTCTACCTGGTTCATCGACTTAGCTGACTAATGGTATATTCATTACTTGATGATGCATATAATATACCCATGTCATAATTGTGGCCGTTTGATTACATTTTTGAACTGGTCAGTTTTTGCCAATTGAGATAACAATACTATGGCAATGTTCTGATCGTATTGGTAGCTTTGACTTGGATCTAGCTATGCACCAGGTTCTGCAGTGTCACCAATTATTTATGAAATTTCGATAGTGTCACCACTGAGTTTTTTGTACTTACTTCAAGACCAATTAACTAATGCAGCTCTTTTAGTGTTGAATTACATGTATAATACCCTGCATAATACATGACTCTGTATATCGATTTTCACCGTCTGTGGAACTTTCTCTGCAACCAGCACCATTGTATCTGCAGTTGCAGTCTTGCAAAATTGCGATAATATTTAGGGTTGTCCTAACCCCTATATAGTTTTAGTCATGCTCTTTATTATATATTAAGCATCCTGATTCTCTCAGCCTTCTTCCGGTATTAACATGCTTCTACAGTGTGTGGATATATAATAATTATTACGTTGAGAAAAATTCGCAGGTGTACAGCTTTGACAAATATAACATATTCATATATACATTATTACATTATTGTCATTGACAAAGCAATGCGTACTACCTTGTGTTTCCGATGTTAGAGCTAATCGACATGACAAGTTTTAAAGATCGATACAATATCTAGTAATATTAGCAATAACTTGTTTTCCAATAATCGGATATCCATCCCATTTTCAAATAATTTCAATGATTGTATATAAGCAACTATGCTGGAAAACATGCAAACTATTATGGCTTCTCGAAACATGTAATATTACATATTTCGTTTGATTCCTTCATTTTATAGCATCTATACAGAAGTCCGTATTGTTTTGTCTCACCACAATAGCGATTTTTGAGCAAATCAATGTCGATAAAAGCAAAGATGCCGATATCAGCGATATTTTTCGTCCGGTAGATAGCTCATTTTGATGCAGTCATACTAAACTAAGCCGCTTTATCATGAAATTATTTCAATTCAATTCCTTATTCACTTGCTGATCCTGTTTGCAGAAATGGCAAAGGTATGTTTTACTGAGGACAATTATAAATCCGCAGTAAAGCTGAGTGACATTTCATCCAAGGTATGCTATAAAACCTTATTCATAATTTGTATTTGTAATAGAATATGTCGATTTCTGGTCTAATGGAGCCTCAAATTTCCCTCCGAAGTTCAGTTTTCAAGCAATAGCTGTTTGACTTTCATATGTTCGATTATGCAGTAGGCATATACGCGATGATTAAACATGTTGCTTTGAGCAAAAAAGTTGCAAATATTATGTATCCCTTGCTTTTGACATGACTTACAGTTACAACATTAATAATGCATGACTTATAATGTTTAATTGCTAACAGCGGCTGTTTGCACTGTACTTAGCTAAGCATTATAATGGTAGATATTGTCCTACCAAGTCAGGCAACATTTTCAAATTGTCGGTCTTCCATTGTTCTATGTAGTAGCAAATGATCATTTATTTTTCAGAAACCAGTAACTTTAGGTGAGATTCGGAAGTTCATGGTCCATCTAGTCCTATCCTATCTATGCTATGCATGCCAAAACTGATATAAAACCTATCTATGTTATATTTGGTTTAAACTCTATTGTTATTGAAACTTCTGCTTGAAACCAGTATAGAACCCGTACAAACCAGCATGATTCGCAGAAAAAAACTAATTTGAAACGTCTTTCAAGCAACCGAAAATTCCCAGAGTGGTCTGTAGCAAACTTCTCCGGTATTTGAATTCCGGAAGTGGGCGCTTTGAAATATGGCTGCATTTGGTGATAGTTTCTTTTTGACCTCCTACTGTACCATTTACAAGGTAATGGTGGATGCCGAAGATAATTTTCATTGGTTAATATTTTTTAAAGTTGTCTCTTGCTGGAAAATGTACCTCATTCTGATGCAGGTATACTATGGTCAGCTAATCTTTCAGTTCACGGGAAAGCTTGAGTTCTTTCAATTTATGGGAAAGCATTGGCTGTGTGTTACTGCGCAAATCATTAGCGCCAGTGTTATTTTGAGACCGTGTCCAAAAGAAAGGAGGAGCATCATGACTCACAACACTGCAGATATTACAGGCTTATTACTAATCGGTCTTTCGTTGGAATTTTTGATTAATGGATTGTAATAATAATTTAGATTTACACCTAGTACTTAGTAAAGCATGCTGATGGAAACTGTCCAAATTCCGTATTTTATTTTATTGTTAATTCCTATGCATACATGTCTTTTCTTAAATTATCACATTATAACCAGCTTAGTGAGAAAAACAGTGTTTTGCGTGGGCCAGACAAGATGCTGCCCTACAGGTCAAGATAACTTTCAATAATGGCCCTTGTGTACTTTTGTGCAACTTCAGTTCGAATTATCCGTTCCAGCTCTAGTTTCAGATGTTCAATAAATGATAAATGAGGGACAACCACTATTCCAAATAACTTGAAATTAGCAACCCTTTCAATGTTGGTGTCTATTGTGTGATTAGGTAGCATTGTTCGTTGGCTCTCTCCATTTATATTTGCAAAGCAAGTGTTGTTACGTCATATTAAAGATGTTTTTGCGGAATGGATTTGTTTGCTTTTCGCTAATTTTATTATCAGCTTTACACCATTTGGCTTCACCATGGCAATTATGCTGTTGTTTTTGTTAACCAGTTGAGTTGTATTTTCAGCAATTAGGGTTTTAGGATATGAGGTTGTATGATTTTGTTGTTAGTCCTATATTCCCGGTTCTTTTGATCGGTGGATCTTTGTAGTCAGTGATGTTGTCACCTTGTTTATGACCTGTAATTATTACTTTCATTCCCTTTGTTGGCTCTATGTGATCAAAGATTAAGTTGATAGCGGTGTGAAAAATCAACTTTTTCATCAGTGCTTTATTGCACATCCCATTTTTGCATGGCGATACGTCCTCCAATTAATACTGACGTAAATTGTCTGAGCACTCCTTTATTTTGCATTCATGCGGATGCATTCTAGTCTATTTGTAGATGTACATTGTATTATACAGGGTACATCTACAACGGACTTGAATGCATCTGCATATAATACACACATCAATGATTGTTGTTCAGGATTTGTGCTAACTCGCAGAATTGGTGCAAATCTTGGTCTTGTTACACTCTGAAAGAGCAGCATTTATGTGGTCGACCCAATAATCACTTTGGGTATTAACGTTTACCAGTCAAAAATGCTATCATCAGCCTCAAAGAAGTCTATGTTGAATTTGTTGAAGTCTGTATTAAGAACATATCTGGCCTGTCTGGTGAGAGATTCACATGTAAATGCAAGATATTATGATCAGCTGGTTGGTGCTATAGCATCCATGGTAAGAGAGTACTTCAGATTCTGTGATATGCATTTTTATGTTTTACCCATAATTATGGGATCGAGTGCATTGGTTAATTTTGAATTTGTTATCTAATCCGACTAAGGCACTTTACAAAAACATCTAGTGCTTTGATTTTTCGTACCACATAGCAAACTTTAAGTTTTATTTTTAGATCCAGGCGGTATGCCATTGGTATTGACTGGCATTGATGATGTGTTCGAAGACAATAGCACTGAAATTGCTGAATATTATGTAAGTACGTGTACATGTATATGTATATTATGTGTATGTTTATTTATCCATTGTTAAAATGTATGTAAACTGCATTATATAAAACCAATCGGCTACGTAAAGATTAAATTGCTGCAATCTACAGTGCAGGTAATAAAACAATAAGAAAAGTATTGTTAGCACCATAAAAGAAACATAATTTGATCGCAGACTCGTCCTACATTTGGCTAAAAGAACTTTCACTCATCCTAGCCTGTTTCTGCTCGATTGTCGACTATTTACAAGTGTATCTAAGGTGGAGTTTGGACCATGCCGTCTCTGGCAAAGTTCCGGCCTTTTGGCTTTCGCCAAAAACGAGTGGTGTAGAAGACAAAGCGGAAGCCAGAGCTGGACCGATATGAACCTGAAGATGGAGACAGCACAATCCAACACTATGTCGTGTTCAGGGAGCCTCATTATCCATCTTGACCAATCATAATGCTTCTATTTATTTTACTTTAATAATGTACATGTAATAGTTCAAATCGCTAACAACAGTAGGTATGCGAGCAGCAGTGGCATCTCATTAGTTTGTTGATTCTGATTGTATGTGGTAGGCATCTATGACCTTTGGCACATTGAAATACTGTGATGAGAGTGCATTTTGAGCTTGTGTGGGGCTATCCAGTTGATGTCATTTCCTGATTTCAATCATAGCCGAAACCTAAAATATCCACAAAACCGGAAACCAAGCCAGTAACAGATTGTATCTTCTGTCGTTATCCTGATGAAATACAAACTGGAGTTTATTGAAAAATTTTAAGTCAGCATAATTTGTGTAAGGTTACAGTCGGGCTATTGTTAAAGTCAGTCGGGTTACAACACATCTGCCACATGTACCGTCAGATAAACTGAGTCAAATTGACTCGGTTTAGCTAAGTCAATCTTTTGATCCATATATGGTGACATTTGACTCGGAGTCAGTGACTGCAAACAGTTTATTCCCACAGCTTGACGTAATTTTCCCTAGATATCCATCGTATCCATGCATTACAGTCGTGGTTATACACTAAGAACAAAATTTGCTTACCAGGGACAAAATTTAGCTGAATAAACATCATACATTTTTTTGTTTAAAGGTTAACATCTAATACCATTGTTAAAAATATTGTTTAGACAAAGCTAGACGAGGAAGATTTGGCTTTGCAAATCTGTGGAATTGTAAAAGGTGTGGACTTGCGGATCTTGGAACATTCAGGTAAATGTAGCCATAACCTCTTATGGCTAACATGCATTATCTAAAGTGTCGCTCACAAATACAGTTAGCAAGAATAATCATTGCATACAGTGGCACAGGTTCTTACAGGTGATGAGAGATATTTTTTGTAGCAAGTTTAATTATTAGTAGCCGCTTGCTAAATTGTGTATTAAAACTGTTGTGAAACCACGTTAAACCATTATAAACCCATAATTAATTGGTTATCTAGATACTATGGCCTAACTCATATTAACATGTGATTGACTCCAAAAAGGTTTTGAAATATATTTAATTATGTTGCTTAAGAATTTTACCCATTTAACATCAAGTATCGAGGGAAATCTATGGATTACATTATATAAACTTTGAACAAATAAATGATTCTGTGGATGAGTTTAATTGTATATAGAAGGTAATTTGTTTTTACGACATGACATGTGGTATTTTTTTACCATATACTAATTTGTATTCTTTATTTTTCAAAAAAGTGTTAAGTTAGATTAATTAGGGATAATCATATTGACTACATTATATCATTTCAATTTTCCAGTACAATTAGATTGCGGTATTTAACCTAAAAACTCTGCTCTTGATATTGAGCCGAGCTAAAACTACTGTATTTCGTGTTGTTGAGAAACGTGTGGATATTAAATACGTCAAACAACATTGTAAAAAGATGCACTGCTGTTCGACCAGTGTAATTTTCTTTGGTTATGCTATATATAGGCTACGTTTTGCTGTTAATGTGAAATGCAACACTTATGGGGAAATATACCAGTTATTACAGAATATATTTGAATGTCATTTCAAATAATGATAATTATAATGTTGAACGAACTCGCAAATTTAAGATGGGAACATGAAATTGCAACGTTGCAATGTAGATCAGCCTTGACAATTTACGCCATAAAATGTTTGGATTACATTTGCCGTCTCGACCGCCAGTGTTGTAGACCGCGTTCTTTACTCAGTTTGCAACTAATTACTGTGTTGGCAATTATGAGAAACAATATCCTTGGACTCGAGGTACTGCTGATGTAGTCACTGATACCTCCTAGTGGATTTATTGCAGATTTTTGGCAGGTCTTCATTGATACACTTTCATGAAATGTTCACACAAGAAATACAGTAACATGATAACAAATCTTTTGATTCCAATGATATTTATGAGACTAGAAAGTTAGGCTTTTCAAACATTATTAATATTTTCATATTTTAATCCATTTGAAAAGTTCACTACTATGTCCAACAATTCGTGAATTTCTCCATCATAATTATTTGTTTAAATTTATCATTGTAGTTGTTGAAGAAGCAATAGTCCTGGAAGAAGCAACTTTTACAACTGTAGGTAAGTGTAATTTTTTCATAAATTTAGAGTAGTAAAGGTAAGTTTATATATATATTGTTGTATATTTCTAAAGCTCATAATGTTTTTTTTTATCTAATAAGCTGCAACATTATATTGCAACAGTTGATTACAAAAGTAATGTGTAGGCAACATTTTCGGAAACTTCTCCATGTACAACTTCAACCTAAAGAAAAAATGATTATGATATTTTGATGTGAGTAAATTCTTCACTCTTTGAGCAACAAAAACTTTCAGTAGACTGATATTAATTAATGTAATGTATTATGATAATGCAATGTATGCTAATGGCAATGTATGATATTCATATAGGCTAACCCGCCTGACCAGTAGCATTAGCTACTTGGACCTTATGCTATTCTCATTATTTGCCATTCTTATTATAACTTGCTTTACTTTACTCATATGACTATTTGCCTTGTTACCGTTCATGCTATGTACTCGTATTATTTATCAGTTATTGCACTACCCTACATGAATTTAGTATTCGAGGCCACAAACTTTGGCATTTTAGCGTGAGGTAGTTCCTACACTAAGATCCCCTAATGCTGTTCTAAGGGTGACAGCTTAGGGTCAACAACCGGGACTTTGATTCTGTTTTCATGGCAACAGAGTAAGCTCCTTGGTAGGTGTTCTCGCTGTCTTCAAGGCAATAAAGCAACAATCTTCAACTAGGAACTTGCACTCGTATTCAAGGCGGCAGGCCAGTCCGTAACAAATGCATCGTAATTAATATCATGTAATACAATTGTAAATGCTCAGAGCATGGTAAATCGGTCAACTTGATACCAAGTTGGCCGCAACCACGCCTGAGAAACTGAACAAAAAGAAAGTGTTTTTGTGGTGTCACAGACTGTCATGTACCTAGTGGCAAGTTGTAAATTTAACAAAACCACAATTACCGACTCATGACTTCGTGTTACCCAACATTGGTAAAAGCTGACAGTAAAAGTTGTTCAATGCTAATACTGATTTACTTTGTGATGTTGGTGCATAAATGTATACTTGCTAATGTGATGATCTGTTGAATTATATCAATTACTTTGTATAAAGATTTTTCCATCTTTTTGCAGAGTCAACCAGTGTCGTTACAACAGAGGTTCTCGATGAGTATATATGCAGCACTAGTAGCAATGAAGAATATGATGAATATCATAGCAGTGAGTATTTATAGTGGTGATGGAATACTCCTTTGTACATAATGGGTCTTTCAGTTATAGCCATAATAGGTGCTTTTCAATAAGAACATATTATCCTACCTTAAAAATGAATGTTGGCTTTCCGAATGCAATAATAACGTCCACTTTACCACAATTTCCAAATGTTTATACATATTAACATGAAAGTTATGAAATGGGCTCGAATACCACAATCTGGTCTACGTCATATAGTTTAGCGCATGTTCGGACAAATTAAATTCTAGTTTATACTAATTTAGTTCAAGTATCTCTCTTGAGGAATGACAAATGACGCGTTCCGAGCATGGGTGTGCTTTTGGATTATTTTTGAATATTTTAATTAATTTCATATTTTCATCCATTAATTTCTGAACTAGCATTCACAAACTTTCTGCTAGTCCGAAACCTCCAAATGCTGATATATTTTATATTTTCACACATTATTATGGTGAATATACAACATCAAATCATTAACCGACACACAATGCCGTAATTGGTCAATACTATTCGTGCTCAACAAGCACTGTATAACAATATAAGAAATATGCTGCATTCTGTTTTTGCCATAGAGATCAATTATACTGCTGCTAGGCCTAGCCTGCTCGAGTAAAATCAAATCTTGTCCATGATTCAATTAGATGCAGAAACTACTGTACAGCACTGTTATTTGCATCCATTGTGCAAGTTGACAATTGTTAGTTGGCTTCAGTCTGAACAAAAGATGATTATGCATTGTTTCTTTGAAGTACTACTTGCATGTATACATATATTTTACAGGACTTCTCAACTCACCGGAAATACCCCAATTTGGTGAATCTACAAAAAATCTAGGTATGCTTCAGTTTACAGTATTATACATGTATTGCAGTTTGAAAGAGGGTTGGGCTCATTAATAATTCGATCTGTGAAGAAGAATACTTGTCCACTTTGCCGGTGTGACCAGAGGCCTACGTTGGTCACCCCAGACTAGCATGTTTTCACTACTAGGACATGAATGCTGAATCCCTATGCCAGCCTACCCAGGCCATCGCAGGTCTATATAAGGAAGCCATCAACTAAACAGTTGTGATTATTATTTATGGACCAGGTCAATGAAGCCTTTTTAGCCAGTAATAATCAATTAAATAACCACTATAAATCATTAATTGAGCTCTGGGCTACAGCATTTCCAAAATGGTCGCACTAACTCCTGTTATACATGACATTTTACAACTGCACAACAGGATGCTAATGACATATCTGAAGATTGATTCTATGTCAACAACATTTCTGATTGTAGCATAGTTTCAACTATCTTTTTATATATATGTGGACAATGACAACAATATTTATAAAATATTGTTGCGTTAATTTTGTGATTTCACTATATCAATTTCAACGTTACTAATATAATTTTTATAGTACGTGGCATCTCTGAACACGTGGACCTGACTCAGGAACCATTGATGTATGACTCAGATTACGACCCAGAATATGAGCTGAGTTCGTATTCTCAATGCTCTGACACTGAAAGTTCTGATGAAGAGAAAACAAAAAGAAAGATGAAGAAGACTAGAATTAGAGATGACAATTCTGACAAAAAAAGAAAGAACCCAAAGTTGGCTAAAGACACTGAAGATGAAGATGATGAAGAGAACATAGACCCAAAGGAGAAAACTGTCCTTGCTGTTGCCAAGATGTCTGATAGACAAGAACCAGAATTTGAAGGTAGTCAGTAATCTGCCATTCGAAATATATATGTTTAAACATTTTCATGGAGTAGGTAACGTAATGATTTTGAGGTAGTCATAATTTCCGTACAATTCGACATAGGTATAGGCAAATATGGAATATAGAGAAACAAAACTACATTACCTGATCTTTAGCTTCCAATATTTGCACGAGACCAACTATTTCTATATTATGTTGCTTGATAAATCCCACGGAATAGTCACCTTATCATAGAGAAACTGGCATAGTGCCTTGCTATTACATGGATGTAATCTCAAATGATGATCTAAGTGTTCCCTCAAACCACTCTTTGAAACTGTTTTATGTAAAAGTTATGAGGGTAATTGCATTATAAGTAAGCAAGCAAGTAAGGTTTTTATAGGATTTAAAGCTCAAGTTAGGTTGATTTCATAAATATTGTGAAATCTATTTATCCGTATTGGTAAAATCAAGACTGTGGTGGATATTTGGTTGATAGCTTTGTAGATAGAGTCAAATAGCGTCGATTACAGTCCACCCGGTACAGACTGTGGTTATGTTGAACAACATGACACCATGTATTGTGACGAATGCTTTTTGGCCGATGCTGTTAAGTTTTTGTCAGTATTAAGGCAGTTAGACATGAGGAAGCCAATCATGATTATACCGCTATGAGGTGTATTGGTGATAATTCACCGAATACGCATCAACAGATAATTGTATTGACTGTTCGTCAGTTGTTGCTACTGTACGGGTTTCTAGTTGCCAAATAATAGTTATGGAAACTTTGTTCCCCATTTTGTAAGATCATTAGAATCTTCAATTAATGTTGCAAAACTATGATTTCAGGCAGAGACACCATAACTGTTGCGAAAAGGGAAGCTAAGTATGACAAAAGATACTTCTGCCTGTTCTGTCAAGCCCCTCAATCAAAGCTCCCCAGACATCTGGAGAATCGGCACAAAGATGAAGTAGAAGTGCAAAAAATGCTGGAGGCAACGAAACAGGAGAGACAGATAATTTTAACCCGGCTCAGAAATCTTGGTAATCACCGTCACAATAATGGCGTACTAAAATCTGGCAAGGGGACGATTGCTGTTGTATACCGTGGCAAAGATCGAACTGGTTACAGCACACCAGATGAGTATGTCCCATGCACTTATTGCTTTGGATGGTTTGCAAAAGGAGAACTGTGGAAGCATGTACGCCGCTGCCCTCTAAATAACAATGAGATAAGGCTGAAAAGCCAGCACATAAAATCAGGAATGTTGCTGAAAGAGACTCCACATGAGACCTCAATGATGTTGAAACAAGTTTTGGCAACCATGCAGAATGACGCAGTGACTGTAATAGTCAAGAATGACAAGCTCCTCACCACTTATGGTGAAAGACTAACAATCAAGCATGGACATGACCCAAATAAGTTTGTATACATTCGATCAAGACTGCGAGAACTTGGTAGGCTGTTAATAAGCCTCCGTGAAATTGATTCAACCATCATTACTCTAGAGGATTCCGTCCATCCCAAAAACTTTAAAAAGATACTCGAGGCAAGCAGAACACTTTCTGGATACCAGACTCAATTAAACCTCTTTGGCAAGCCATCACTGGCCCTAAAACTGGGTACCTCGTATACACATGTGATAGATGTTCTCCTGTCAACTGCTATCGAAAAGAGCGACGACCAACTGAAGCAACGATGCCAGGAAACTAAACAGTTATTTGAGATACGCTGGACCACAGAATTTACCAGTAACGCCCACAGGACAAACATAGAAAATAAAAAGAACACCATATATATTGTCCCACTGTCAGATGATGTAATCAAACTGACAAAGTACTTGCAATCCGAAATACAATCCAACAAAGAGGAGTTGCTCAACCATCCCTCAAGCAAAAATCACTATGCTCATCTACAGAAGGCAGTGTTAGCTTCCATCATCTTATTCAATCGCCGACGTTCTGGTGCAGTCAGCCGATTGAAGTTGGCCGAGTACTGCAAGTATACATCCGGAACTCAAACTATCAGTTCTCAAGATTTATCTTTGTCACAGCTTGAATGCAGGTTTATGGGCACCTTCTCTAGAGTGGAGCTACAAGGAAAAAAGGGAAGGACGGTGGCTATATTGTTCACCAGCCTTATGAAGGAAACACTAGATTTGCTAATCGAGACTCGTCCTATGGTTAATATATGCCCAAACAACCCCCATGTGTTTTGTGTGCTAAGTGAATCTAGCGTAGGGTATATCAGAGGATCCGATGTTCTCCGAGACTGTAGTACACTATGTGGAGCCTTGCGACCAGAGGCGATTAGATCTACAAAACTAAGGAAACACGTCGCCACCATGACCCAGATATTGAATCTCAAGGACAATGAGCTTGACATATTAGCGAATTTTATGGGACATGATATAAGAGTCCATCGAGATTACTACAGATTAGCAGATGAAGTGGTTCAAGTGGCAAAGATTTCCAAGTTTCTCTTAATGCTAGAGAGAGGTGAGCTAGGGCAATACAAAGGAATGAGTTTGGAGGATATTCCGGTCCCAGAAGATGAGCTAGAAGGTGAGAGCATGGTGTCTTGAGGGTGAAGTGAATGGATTATGACAGAAAAACAGTATTAATTTGATCCTCTCTCAACTGACATTGTAATATGCACATGCACTAATGGATGGCTATATAGTCTCATCTAACTTCCTTGGCAATTGTGATTTCTTTGTACTGTTTAATTTGTAATCCATTAGCTGAGCTAGTTGATGGAAACCCACCTGGCCTCCAATACGTTACCTGCTGATCAAACCATGGAGCACAATAACAGTTCAGAATATTGCCCAATGAGTCTAAACAGACAAATACATTTTATACTGTTGCGGCAATCAAGC
Organism: Himantozoum antarcticum; assembly: GCA_027564295.1. Lineage (NCBI taxonomy): Eukaryota > Metazoa > Bryozoa > Gymnolaemata > Cheilostomatida > Bugulidae > Himantozoum > Himantozoum antarcticum. The sequence goes on from JAOQGN010122079.1 coordinate 16,097, forward strand.
CCAGAACCTCATGATCGAGGTGCTGAAATCCTAACCATTTGTCCATCTCTGCTCCCAATTGTAAGGTAACATGGGGCTTAAGGCTCAATATTTGATTTATTGGGTAGTAGATAATTTATAGTTTAAAATTGCAAATCAGTGATATTTGTTTTGACTATGCTGTTAGCTGTGGGCAGTGTCTAAAATTTGGTGACATGACCACCTACATGTAAGTAATTACAGTGCTGACATTAGAGCTATGCACTATGACATAGAGTAGAGATATTTGACAGCATTAAATCGATTCGATATCAAATTTTTTGCTGACCACTGTTGTTATAAACAAAAAATATTGGTATTAATCATATTTTCGACCTGATGCATAGCTTTCGGTGACATCATAGAATGTGTAGATGGAAATTAAATGCTCCATCAATATTTTTTTGTAGTTGGTGAAGGATATTATGAGTATGACGACCCAGATAAAGGCAATGCTGAGGACAGTGGGGATCAGAGTTGGCATGACAAAAATGACAAGAGACCTCATGAAGGCGAACCAGTTGCTAGAATAGCTGAGAATTATCCTGAAGCAGGAGCATGTGGTGGGTTATATTAGCTTGGATCTCAATTCTGTCAACTACATGTCAATGTGTGTGTAAAATTATCAGCAACAGGGAATATTATAATGGGCTTGGATATAATTTTAGGAGGCTATATTATTTTGCTCTGGCCTTTCGTGATCACAATATTGTTGACCAATATTTTGCCACACAATTGCCTGTTTCAAGATTTTTCTAGATTGTAGAAGTCTACATTTTGGATTTCAACCAAAATGGTAAGCAACATCTTGAATTGATACCTGGTATTAATTGGATGAGAAGGCTAGTTGTGAATCGATGTATTGATTTATTTACGCTCTCACTGCATTCCCAGTGGAAAATATTATCCAAGTCGATTTCGAAATCTAGTCTACCAAATTACTATTCTTATGTTTGTAATAATCTAATAGTATTTAAAAATGTTGAAAAATATTAACGTTGTGCTGCTCCTGGTTTTTACATTTCTATTGTTGTTTTAAGCATTGGTTGCATAAGTTAGCACATTCAGTTCTGTTAGATGGTGTAGTTATAGCTGTAATACCAAACTGTTGAGGCCCAACTTGATAACCTCCAACATTTCTCTCAAAATTGACATGCAAATAGCACTATATAAACATTCTGGCATCTTAACCATGGTCAATTTGGATCTTCTGCACATGGCCACAAAGCGAATAGTATAACCATCAACAGTGAAATTAGTGAGAAATCTATATTATGCTATGCCATCAGATAAATGAGATGATTTGTCCTAAACATCCAACTCCGCAGTGGGTTACTCCTGCAGAGGATGGTGTTTTCTGTGCTCAGTGGTTTCTAGTACATGAAACATCCCATATTTTTCATACGAATCAGAACACACAGGGCGTACTAATTTTGGAGGCAGTTCGGGACAGAAAGAGGGACAATTGAAACACACAGTGGCAACAAGTGGAAATTAACTCTCATGTATGGACCTTCTCATATGTATGTTAGATCAAGATTTAAAACAAAATCATGTTTTCTCGTTTTTATGCTTCTGTAAACAAAACAATGTTATATACTTTTAGGCCCTGCTAACTCTACTGGTATTAAGAAGAAAACCCGCATGAAACATCAGATCAAAGGTAAGTAAATGCAATGCGATGAAAGTTCACCTAAACCTAGGCAGTTAGGTGAAAGTCAATTTAATCAGTAATGTGAGTAATTTAAGTATAGTAAGGTATTTACTTCTCATTATGTAGATTTTTCTATATGCAGCCGGACTGGCTGATTTAATAAGCATATAAGTAGTAACCTTGAGATTCAGGCATCAAATTATCACACATGATTTGTTTGCCTTGCGTTTAAGTTGGGACCATTATCATTTTTTTAAAATACAAAGAAACTATCTAAAACTAATTTATCATATATAACTCTTCATAATCTATGACTCTGCCAACATATATACAGTTTCTATTGCTCGTGTGAGTTAGTCCAAAGACCAGCATAGTTGTATTTTTGCAATTACAGCTAGTAAATTTGCACTGACACGTATGAGGGCAAGCAATTTGGCTTAGAAGTGGAGTGTCTGAACTGTGATCAAGTGATCAGTGGTTGGATTCTCCATTTGGTCATTCTGTATGGCATATAAGTTGCCGAATGGTTACACAGAGAGAAATTTCTGATTTATATTTGATTAAAATAGCATTTTGATTGAATTTTGCCTCAAAAGTGATTGAAAACTGGCTTTAGTACAGACCATGCTTCAAACTGATGAAAAAGTGATTGAAATCACATTATTAATATGGTGGTAATTGAATATTGAACTTTTCTTTAAAAGTATGATTGCTAATCAGTAGATGATTACTAAAAATATTTCAATCACAAATAAATCCCCAGTGTGATTAACTACTCATTTACCAATCTATGGCATCACACCACCTCAAGGCTAAATTTAAAACATGACATTTCAGAATATTTATGTAAAATAATTTATCCACACTGTTCACATATGTAGACTAGGCACTCACATGCTTTGGAGATCAATTTTGGTTAAACATGGGTGAATAAGTGACTACCCTCATTTTCACACAACTATTACATCATCTGTCAAATGTTGACTATATTAAAATAAAATTATGTTCCAATATAACATTGATGTGGATTTGCAAATATACCAACAGATGGTGAACCAGGAAGCATGGTAAGTTTGAAAGTAAAAATTAAAGCGATGAATAATATAATACAGATAATTTGTGAATACTTGAATTGGATGAGACAGGAAAATAATTAAAACAAATATTAAATATAATTGTAATTGTGATATACATGTTGTACTATCATTAAATTTGAAAGTATCCTAGCATTTGTGTCAATTAATCGGATTTCAATCATTATTCAATCACATTATGACTATATATTAGCACAGGGTTCTGTCAATCTCGTTTCAATAATTTGTTCAATGATTTTTCACAACGGTTTTTGAAGTGCGAATATCGATTGAATTATGAACGAAAATTCAATCAGAATTTCTCTCTGTGTACATATGACTTCTGGGACAAATCGTAATTTGCTCCAGTTCCTAATACATGTACATGTATATCAACATGTTGTAAGAGTATATGACACTGTTTTTCAGCTCGTCAACCTTGGTCTGATGGTGAGAAAGAGGCCATTAGACAATTCTTTGGCAAAAACTGGGGAAAGTGCCCTACAAAGAGTGAGATCGACCTGTTTAAGCAAACGTTCAGTAATCAACGTGACTGGAAGAACATTAAGCATTACACCCGCTATCTCATGAAGACCAAATTGCAAGCGTAAGATGCAACTATACTGTAAAACAAGCCACACACCCTTAGTTTTATGGTGGAAAATGAGGTTTTTTAATTATAAATTTTTTTCCATTAAAAACTTGCAACTGTCTATAGTAATATATCATTTGATTGAGAATTTTATGCAGTTCCAGGAAATGTATAGCTTGATGCAGATGAACAGATTGTTCCAGAGTGTATTAATGTATGTTTTATGGTTAGATTAGCTCAACCGCGGCAAATAATCTGCCTTTATAATCTCCTTATAAAATCGAATGGAATTTTTAAATTCTATGAGTTGTCGCTGAAACTTGGTTATATTTACTTCATTTTGATGAAGTTGCCCATAATGACTGGAATGTTGTTGCTTCATATTTAATCCAGCACAATAATTGGTGCAGTTTGTGCTCTTGGCATGCCAACTTGGCTTTACATCTTCTGCAATCATGATAATTAATTGAGAGTTAAAGAAACCTCATATTTCCCGCCATAAAATTACATGTAGGATGTGTGGTTTCTTTTGCACAGTACTTTAGCACCGAGCGTTGGCCGCATACTTACGGAATACATAAGTTTTACTGTTGCTACAGAGTCTTAGATGTTATAACTTCATAGATTTCATTTAATATACCATCCAAATGCACTATTTGGAACAGTAGTAGTTGAATACATTTTAAGCTCTGCGAATTCCACCTGTTCAGGTTGTTTTACAATAGTATAATTATTAGTTTTAAATATAATTATACAGATATACTGCATATATTCAAACATACTGCTTGAAATGATGACCTCAAGTCATTTCTTGGCCCATGATAGTATCTAGATCACTGAGATATCTTTAGTAAGGTGATTTAGTAATCACAATATAATACTCAATTAATTTTACATGTTATCAAGGAAAACATTATTTTGGACATATTAATCGTTTCAAATAAATCCAGTAAACAATTACAAGCATGAGCTTTTTCCTAATTTTATGTCTAATTTTTACTGTCATGAATTTTTGTTTCTGTTAATCTCAGCATGAGTTGGTAAAGATAGCTGCCACACCTGTTCTGCAAATGTATTTATTTAGAGCTGTACTGATTGGGATAGTAGTTTCACTTGCATTAGCAGTCCTCAAATAGGGAGTGTCTTTGGAAATAATCTCTCCCTCAATATGCACATGCATGCGATTCAGCTGTCTAATAGCAAATGTCCTCATTTAGAAAGTTTCCGGCTCTCTCTCTTTTTGTAACTGTCCTCATCCAAATAGTAGGTTCACTCGCATTAGCTGTCCTGACTTAGACAGCATTTTTGCAAACAATCTCTCCCTCAATTTGCACATGCATGCGATTCAGCTATCTAATAGCAAATGTCCTCATTTAGAAAGTGTCCGGCTCTCTCTCTCTCTCTCACTTTTTGTAACTGTCCTCATTCAGATAGTAGGTTCACTCACGTTAGCTGTCCTCAAATAGACAGTGTTCTTGCAAACAATCTCTCCCTCAATGTGCACATGCATGCGATTCAGCTATCTAATAGCAAATGTCCTCATTTAGAAAGTTTCCGGCTCTCTCTCTCTCTCACTTTTTGTAACTGTCCTCATTCAGATAGTAGGTTCACTCTCATTAGCTGTCCTCAAATAGACAGCATTCTTGCAAATAATCTCTCCCTAAATTTCCATATGCATGTAATTCAGTATCAAATATGCAATGTCCTCATTTAGAAAGTTTCTGGCTCTCTCTTTTCATAGATATCCTCATTCAAGTGGTAGTTTCACTCGCATTAGCTGTCCTCAAATAGGCAGCATTCTTGCAAACAACCTCTCCCTCAATTTCTACATGCTTGTAATTCAGCTATCCAATAAGAAGCTAGCCAGCACTAGCAACGCTCCAATTTAATCTCTACACTAAATAGCACATACTGAGACAGTATTATTATTATTTTGTCAGTATTTCGATATGCAGATAGTTGTAGGACTGTAAGAGTTATAATAACAATCTGTAGCAATCAGAACCAAATACACATACATTATACAATTGAAACTATGAAAGCAATACCAGTTCAGAATTACTAGATATATAATTCCTATATACCTAAAATAAGTTCTAAAATTGACAAAGAAGCAATTATCATAGATACCTAATATTGAAAATGAAAACAATTTTTATGTTGCTATTATACACCAATTATCCCTTGCTGGTAAATTCCCATTCAAGTTAATTGGCTTATTCACTCATTAATAATTTTCTTTGAAATTTGTATACACATCCTTTGCCCATTATGTTACCTTTGCATTCCAGTCCATCACCAATGTCATTGCTGATGACTTGATCAATTTATTATCCAAGTGTCAGTCAGGCTGTCTGGTCAAAAATCAAATACCAGGTTGGAGCCTCTCGGAAACACGCAGGACGTTCCATTCATTGGTGGATTTGATGAAGAAGGTTCCCTGGTGGTTTGATGAAGGTCGTATTAAAGTGAGGCACAATCATGTATTTGACTGTTTCATGTCTAGAATGATCCACTACACATTTGATAAAGTGGACAGGTAGGGCATCATAGGCTTGGTAGTCAGAAAACAGGGAGAGTCTTCTCTGTCTTTGTTCTATGTCAAAGTCTGCCATCCGAGATCTCTCAGTAGGTTTCTAGTGCTACTAAGACGGTCGAATGTTTTGATATTGCACGCAAACCGAGCAGCTCTGTGTTGAACTGATTCAAGTTTGTTTTCCAAGGACTTTCCGAGTGAGTCTCATGAGCCAGAGGCGTACTCCAGTATCAATCTTACTAGCGACTAGTGCAGAGCTGGCAAATGCATTAAATTGTGTAGACCTGGTAAGCACATTCTGATGGATAAAGGCAATTGCGGTGGGGGGAGGGGCCTGAGGTGTATGGTCTTGGGTAAGATGTTGCTCACGTGAATATTCCATTTTACTGAGTTGTCTAGGGTGACACCTAGATTTTTAATTGCTGATTTGTGGGGAATCTCTGTGGAGTTTCACATCTGTCGGTCTAAGTTTTATGGCAAATTTGATGTGCTCAGTTTTCAGGGCATTGAATTTCAAGTCAGAACACTTGTCCAAATATTCAGGTCCATACATATCGCTCTGTAGTTCAGTGGGATTATTGGCATCATTGTAAACAATAGTGTCATCAGCAAACATCACACTGTAGCCCCAAGGTTGCTTAGTAGATCGCTTGTGTAGGGTAAAAATCAGAGCAGGCCCAATAACGGAACCTTGAGGAACACCCAGAGAACATGAATATATCATTGCATCTCCCAAGTTCACTCCATCACTGGTCACAGACCAGGTTCAACCTTCCAGGAAACTCCAGGAGCAAACCTAATATGACATGCCCATTGAAGCTATCTTTGACACTAACTTGCTATGACTCACTTTGTCGAAGGCCTTGAAGAAGTCAAGTAGGCAAGCCTCGATCTAATCTCCATTTTCCATTATGCATGGGAAGTCGGAGGTGATTTTGAGAGTTGCCGTTCAAAGCTTTTGTTTGTCCCGAAGCCTTGTAGCAGGACTAGACTTATGATTGTAGACTTGTGACACTTGCATAGGATATTATTGCACTTGGAATAGGTTTTCTGGAGGCTGGTGACTATGTGTTTAAGAGTCTTGCTAACTTGGCATGTCAGGCTAGTACATGTAGGTATGGGTTTGAAGGTGTTGATTTGTCAGCTTTCTTGAAAATGGGAGAGATGATGCCAGGCTTTCAATCTTGTGGCACATTTGCTTTGTACAGATATTGTTGAAACAGCATGATCAGGGGTAGAGCAAGTATATCTGAAAATTTGATTAGCATCCTGGTAACGATTCCGTCAGGTTCTAATTCGGTGTTAGGCTTAATATTATTTAAGAGCTTACACACTCCTTCTCGGTGGATAAGTATATCACTCATACGTGTAGATGAGTAACTAGGACTTTCAGTGGTGATCGACTCCAAGGGCACTGAGTAGACCGAGATAAATTGAAGGTTCTGAGCCTCGGCTTTATTACAGGTGCAGTTACCAGCTTGTTACCTACTTTAAGAGGGCCTACAGTAGAATGAGCATGTTTACGCCAGGTCTTAATGTTGCTCCTGAATCGTTTGCTTACCCTGTTGCTGGTGGTACGCTCTGTTGATAAGAAGTTTTCAACACTGGCAAGAATGCTGTGTTTCCTTAGACATTTTTGAGCAGGGTGCTTGCTTGAGATCTAAGTAACACTGTTCAGACTTGGTATTGCCAAATTTCTTCCTACTTTTGCAGATTATTTTGTTTACATAGACATGATGACAACCATGGTTGGCAGTATTCGCGCTTGGCAGTTTTTTGGACGAGATGAGATGTCTGCTGCTTCAATGATGTAGGCCTTCGTAGAGGACCAGAGCTCATCAGATTGTCTTCGCTATAAGACATATCATCATAGAGTTTAGGTGGTGTCTCATACCATCACAAACCATCTGCAGAGCTGTAGAGTAGTATCTTCATTGGGAACTGAAAGTTTGCTGTGCTGGCCCAATGCTTCAGTCATGCCTAAATATTGTTGCTACCATTATATTTGGCATTAACGATATCCATGTCAATACCAAATAGTATCAACAGCATTAGGGATTAGGATAGCTTAATGGGATGAGGACACGGAAGATAAGTTTGCTCATTCTACCTCCCAAGAGTCGGAATATAGGATGTCCACAAGGCAGCATTAGCAGGCCAGTGTTGTTTTATGCGTATTTGTGGGTTATGTGCAACCGGTTGAACCATTATTTACTATTAAGTATGCAAATGGCACTACAATGCCCACTGTTCCATCAAAAAATATGCATAACTATAGCAAAACTATCTGGAGCACCAACAAACAGCTCTGTTCTGCAAATTGCAGATAATAGTACAGTAACAACATGATGTTGCCATAAGAATGGTATGCTTCTGCAGACTGACATGATTTAATATTTGGTGATCACCCTTAAACACTACATCAGCCTTCATCAGCCACAACTATTGACTTACCCAACTAGTTATTAACTACGCAACTGCGACTGCCAAGATTAATTCCGTTTTTCACCTGTCACCTTATGCTGCAGCGTGACTCCAGCAAAGATGAAATTGCCACTCCCATTGGCAGAGTGACTCGTACACCTGGTTGCTGCCAATACATTTCATGTATTGCTGGCTGCATAGGAAACATTTAAATGCTACATGTAGTATAATATTTTTAACGTGAATATTTTTATTTTTAGTTTGTTTTTTAATTATTTTTGATGATATTGTAAGTAAACGAGTGCTATTTAGCGCCGTGGTTTCTGATCTAACCAAAAAGTGCATACTTTTTGATGCAAGCATACTTTCTATATACATGTATATGAAATTTGCACGAGTAACAATTGTTTTGTCCTTCAAACAGCAATAAATTTTCATATAATTGACATACCACATAAAAGTTGACTAACAATATTTAATTTCAAAATTGTTATTGGCCATTTGCACAGCTTGGATGTCATACAGAACTAGTATAACATAATTAGAAGAGGACAACAATAACTGTGTGACTGCTAAAAATATCTCATTGCTGTCGTTCTTAATTATCTGAGAGTATTGTTTCTGGAAATCAGGTAAACATTAATTAACGTTAAAAGAATGCGTGTAGTGCAATTATGACTATGCCTGAATAACAATCTGTATTCATTGTGCCTTTGAAGAAAACTCTTTCTCTTTTTTATCATTCGCAGCATAGTGGGTGTTTATTACTAATAAAATGTTCAGTGATTCAGCCACTTTTATTACTTGTGGAAAGACGAAATGCTGCAAATGTTACTGGTTACAGATTCATATTATGGCACAATTATAAACTTAACTAGCGAAAGTTGAGAGTTGCCCTCTCTTTTATTTTCAGAGGTGTTTAAGCGAGTCAATGCACAATCAAAATGAGGACAGGGCAGACGACTCTCAATTTGAAATGGGTAGGTGTTTGGCAAGGCTAATGAGGACTCAATTTTTATTTTTCTCCCTTCGAAAAATTACTCACTCCTCCCTCCTGAAGCAAAGAGAGAGGCAAATGTGGACATAGCTCGAATTAAGGAGGGTCTCAATGCATCCCACTAAAACAGTCGCTGCGAACAAGATTTTATGGGTTAGAGAAATGAGGACGGCCTCATTTCTCAGGTTGTCCTCATTTGGAAGGTGGGAGAAGGTGCCAATGTCCACATTTGCCACCAACCGCGAGCTCTCTCTCTCTCTCTCTCTCTCTCTCTCTCTCTCTCTCTCTCTCTCTCTCTCTCTCTCTCCCTCCCTCTCCCCCCCCCCCCCCCCCCCCCCCCCTTCCCCCTCTCTTCCTTTCCCCCTTCTTTCCCCCCCTCTCTCCCCCCCCTCCTCCCCTCTTCCCTTCT
>JAOQGN010122080.1:1152-18440 GCA_027564295.1 Himantozoum antarcticum
CTCTGTCTCTCTGTCTCTCTGTCTCTCTGTCTCTCTGTCTCTCTGTCTCTCTGTCTCTCTGTCTCTCTGTCTCTCTGTCTCTCTGGCTGTCTGTCTCTCTGGCTGTCTGGCTATCTATCTATCTTTGCACAAGTGAAGATGAATCTTTTATTTTTGGTACACCCAAGTTTTATATACCTACATAATTTCATAATTTTAGTTACATTGAGTAGCCGCAGGGTGAACTACTGTTAATTATTATATTATTTTTAGTATAATCTCCAAATTAAAATCAAATTTCACTTTATAATATTAATTTGTTACATTTCGGTTGCTAATCTCACTAGAATACCTTTGAAGTCGAGATATTTATTTGGCTTGACAGCCCTAATACTTTGTCATACTTTTTGTTGGCAATATAATCATTGCTTGCTCGTCTGATCTGGCGGAAGCAGTCTCGGCTCGTAAATATAGATTACATGACAAAGGTTTCAGCTTTTAGGATTAGAATGTTCTTGATATTGGCAGATCTCGATCTTGGATGACAAAGCTCTTTATTTGAACTTTAATGAGTTTTGTTTGCTTTTGTGGTGGTGATTAATCTGATGGCACCATACTATAGAAATAGAATGAGATTTATGTTGGCACAAGCCATGCACGGTGGTAGATGGAGAGAGGGAAGGGGACAGTTACCCTCAGTCCTTAGTTACCACCAACTAGGCTACAGATCTGCAAGAGATCTACTAAATACGAAATCATTGTGCTAACGTCATTTCAAATTTCCAATGAAAAGTTCCACAGATAGAATCTAATAAATATATATCTTGCATGCAAAAGCATTTTCAGACAAACCCAAAATCACTAACTCAATGCTTTATCTACAATCTACCTATAACTTATCTCAAATATTTAGCTATGGATAACAGTGATAGCTATTTAGCTATCACTGTTATGAGCTAGATAGCTATTTAGCTATCACTGTTATAAGCTAGATAGCTATTTAGCTATCACTGTTATGAGCTAGATAGCTATTTAGCTATCACTGTTATGAGCTAGATAGCTATTTAGCTATCTAGCTCATAATGATGCTATATTTCCAGTTATGATGTGTTTCTGGCTATATATATACCATATCTACATGTATATATGACTTGTAAAGGTTAATTTTTACTATCATTTATTTCATTTAGGTGCAATCGTGACTGTTTTCAGCTTAACTGGGTTCTAGATCATGGATTGAGATTTTGAGTTTGGGGAGCGAACGCAGTTTAGGGCACAAACGAAGAACTTCTCCACCTACATTATTTTTCTAGATCGCGGGCTATCTAAAAAACTGCCAGTCCGGCACCAATCTTTTATTTCTGCTGAAATCTACTATCATGACAGTAATACAATTCTGTTAGTTGCCACTAGCCGATGATCTACACATGACTCATGAGATGAGCGTTGAGGCGAGGACGACCGACTGATCCGACTTAAATGAGCCAGTGATGAGAAATAAATGAGCAGTAACACCATTTTTAACACTTTTTTTAAAGTCAGACTGTTTTTATACCATTTTTTATTGCAAAATGAAGGGTGGCACAAAGATGTTTAATTGCTTTATATTTTACCGTAATCATGTTCTGTTGTGAGTGGAAGAAAAAAGCCTACAGACATACATTTTTTACTAATCTCTATTATGCTGGTTACGCATTTCGGACTATTTTCTGTGCAAGGTCACCTGCTATGCTTGGGGCAAGTTGTACTGTGCATGCTGCAGTGAGTCTTCCGGATCGCCTGACAGACGATGCATTTACATCTAATTCAACTATGACATAGAACTTTGGGAGGAGTATCTAATCATTGCGCAGCCTTTCATCATGTCATTTAGTTTGTGTGTCAATTCAATGCATTGATCCATATAATAGCATCACAATAAATAATTGTCTTAAAGCATTAAGTAAAGAAGACGCAGATAATCAGGTCATTTCTAGGAGTTGAATAGTCAACTGTTTGGAATCATTGCTGTAGTCAATAATTGTCTTTGAGTAAAATTCAAAACAAAGATTAGAGACAAAATTAATGATTGAAATAATTCACCAACTGATTCATAAAGAGTTTTGATTTATTACTCCATTACAGGAATTTGTTTTTCCAAAAATCAATGAAATTATGGGTAAGGCATTTATCATTAAATAATAAATATGTATTTATACTTTAACATTTAATTTTAAAAGTGCAATAATCACAATTCTACTGACTTTGTACTCTGGAAACCATTAACCAGTCAATCAGTTATGTCCAGCGGATTATGTTTGTGCTTGCGGCTCTAAACAAGATGGTCATAGTCCGACATCGAGACACAAAGACACATCTGTCAACTTCAATCCTACTCAAGTGTTTTTATAAATCTCTAAAAAGCTAAGCCTGCAAGACTGAAAACTGCAGCCTTTTCCCCTAGAGAAAGGGATTTCTCCAAACCCCAAACCCCATCCGCAATGAAGCAATATTAATAGACAAATGGAGTTATTCACCTCCCAAAAAGGTAGCAATTTTCTGTTTAGCGGATTTAACAAGGCTCACCAATCAAATTAAATTATAAAATACCAAACCACGTTCTAACAGTGATTGTCAAAATTATTTTTTGCCTAGGTTAGCAGTTGATTAGGAGTTACCCACTCCAGCATGGAGATTTTGTCTGTTATCTTTGCAAGCTCAATTCCATTGAATGTTATATACCACCAACCAAGCAGTACTGCATACATGTATTTGTGAATTATAGATATAGCATACAATTATAGCTAAATACCTGTGCGTGAATATCCTATCTCCTCTTTTAATATTCACACACAGCTATTTAGCTATAATTGTATGGCTGTATCTATTCACAAATACATGTATGCAGTGAGATAGGTGCAAAAGTACACATTTGTGAGATACCTGGGTACATGTAAAATGCTTTTGGTTGATATTGCATCATACGGTACTAATGATGTCAAGCAGACGTTTGGGAGTCGTACTTTTTTTTCCTACCCTTTAAACCAGCCACAATGGTGCACACTGGCCAAATTGCCACAATGGTTTAGCAATTTTCCCAATTTTTCACAATATATTTGCATGGAACTTGTATTGTTTGATTAGTGGAAAATTCATTTATTTTCAACTACGAAAAAACATTTTTTGCAGCATACAGCAAACAACTGTTAACAATGTACACAGCTACTGAACAACATGTAGGCAACGCAACGACTCTTCCAAGGCGGAAAACTCTCGCAAAAAAGCATGAGCAGATTAGGGATTGTCCCCCATCTGCCCAGCCGTTTGTATATAGCCCTGTTTCAGAGAATCCATTGAGGGCCGGTCGACACCCACATTGCCGGTCTTGGAATAAGGCTAACTTTGTATGTACTTCCGCCAGCAAACATGAGTCTGAAAAATGACAGGTGTAACTTCCGTTGTCGCAAGTCTTACTTAATCGGTTATGATTATAGTGCATTGACATTATACTTACGGCTGAGTGAAGAGAGGGCAACTCCTGTCTGCTGATGGGTATGCATCATTAAGTTTACCGTCTTGAAAGAGTCGTTGATGTAGGTGAAATATATCGTTATGGCGCATTGGAAACATTGCTGATATACTTAGTTTCATGAAAGACGTTAGGGTGCACATTGTGTGCAGCGCAAAGCTGTAACGGTCTGGTGAGGCAGCATGGTGCACCAGATTCCTTGTAGCAAGATTGTCCAATAATAGAACTTGGGAGTATTTCCACCACTTGGGATATTGAAACGTGCTTAGGAAATTGACTAAATCTCAAGGCTTAGAAAATTTTGAGACTTGAGCAAGATTACATTTTGATTGGTATTATAATTCTTTGTAATCATTTATAGTTGCCAAATAAAATTAATCAATAAAAAAATGTCATAAAAATACAATTATTTCACTGGGGCACCATTAGTGGCTACACTTAATTTAACAGCAAATAGCATTATAATTATAAATACAGCCACATCCTTGAATACTTCTTTTATATCACAACAAAATATCTGGGAAAATATATGCTTTGACATTCCTCTGTTTAGAATTTAAATGTCATAATTCAGCTGCCTATATATAATATACAGGACAATCAGTACTGTAAATTCAATAATCTGTAAGCGATGTTATTATGCCCTGCACCATTTTGCATATAGTAGTATGGCTGTAGTATGGTGTAAAAATGGCCCCTGCTGCTGACATGAAGTTGGGGCTTAAGGCATTCCAAACCAGAAATTGGGAACTTAGTCTTAAAATAATATTAAAATTGTTCTCATTTCTTAAAGATTGATGTGAAGTATAAAGATTACATCATAATAAATATATCTTACTTAATAAAATTGGCATGTCGCAAACTTGATGGCTCAAAATAGATATTAATGTAACTGCTATGATTTGCAGTTACATAACAAATTTCTAGGTGTGTGCACCATATATTTAGAGTAAATAATAATATATGACTTGTGTGTGTATATATAGTGTACTAATATTATATACACTGTAAATACACCAGCGGGCCTGCACCAGGAACAGATCTATTATCACTGTAATTACTAAAATGTAATTGCATGCGGTGCCATCTTATACGTGAATCGTGATTCACCAATAATTAGTAGTTTTATAGGAAATTCACAGATTTTCTCACTTAAGCACCACTTTCACATGTGACTGGACATTATAGTTATATTATACAAAATATAGGAAACCATGGCATGGATTAAACAAAAATATGATCCTGACTGGAAGATCCAACTGGATGGTGAATGCTATTACATGCTAACATCCTTCAGAAAAGTTGTTTTTTTGCATTAAACAATTTGTTTAACAGAATTTAAAATATTCATGTCACTCTTGTAGTCCTATGCATAAATTAGAGAACAAATATGACATAACCGCAAAAATAAACTTAGGCTAGCTTTTCACTTTTCGAGCTGGCAAGCAGAATAAATTGAAGTAAAACCCATTATTATTATTTATTTAAATTAAAATAGCATTTACTATTTTAATTATATTTAGATAATACGAACTATTGTACATAATAATTTATTTTTGCCATGCTTTTTAAGACACCTGTCCACACTAATTTGTGTGTACAAGTGTGCTGATTATAGTTATTATTCTCCTTGATTTTTTATTTATGCAGATTCAATTAATTTTGAAAAAAAAACATAAATAATTTATGGCATTTTCCCGCTATCTTCCACAAAATTGAAAAATAAGACAGCTATTTTTCAATTTTAATATTTAAGCTATTGCGCAGTTGCTTATCGGATATGTTATAGCATATTTTATTTGTGCATAATAATTAATGATTAACAACGCATTTTGAAATCAATTTATGAAATTAATGATTCACGGGATTAACTATTAATATTGATTATTGATTATTTTAATTACTACAAATATACTTGTTGAACTACGCATCTGGATGTCGGGTTTATAACACCCAACACATTCTTGAGACAAATTACTGTGGATAATCACATACTGGCTAGTGGCTTTGCAAATATAATCTTTTAAAAATGGGTTGAAACTGCTATATATACCAGATAAAACCTGATACAAATATCATTATGGTTGCAATAATAATGATAATAAATGGTTTTGCATTGTTATGCTGTCAATACCATAATATCATAAACATCCCAGATGGAAGTATACACGGCTTATAGGTAGAATAACAATTCAATATTATGTCGATCAACCCAAGAAAGCATCTACTACAATAATAAATGTATTACATAGACGTTTTTTCTTGGTAAATTTTACACTTATATGTAGATAATACCACATAAGGCAAGGTTTGTGCACATCGTTCTATTGGATTAAACTCGGATTTGCACATGTCTTAACACCTGGATATTCAACTATAAGCTGCTTAGAAAAAAGGTGTTTAGGTGCCTCCACCCTATCACACCTAAAGTTTAACACAGAGCTTAGACTATGTATTTTGCCTTGTTGCGACCACCTGGGTAGACCAATTTGTATGATTGTAGCTGTTTGTGGAATTACATGTAATTATGATCTCAGAGGAAAATAGTGGTTCATAAAAACTCTTAGACGCTTTCAATCACCAGCAACCGCCTAACATCAATAGATATGTAACCATTTCATTATGTTTTGACTGTTTTGGTAAACAAGAATGTTTGATGGAACCACTATGGTTAATGCATAGGAATTTGACAATTAACATAAATCAAAGCAATTAAGGACATTAAGAGAGAATTTTTGGGAGAAAGATTTTCGGAGACCAAAATTGAATATGAGATTTCAGTTGTTGGACATTTTTACATCTTTGCGGTTTCCATTGGATGACTGAACCGTAAGGTAATTGGACAAATTGAGGAAGTAGAGCAAAGGCCAGCAAAGAAACCTTTATTGTTACTGCTAATATGGCATGGCAAAAACTGAGGGTATTTATCATACAGTTAGTATTATAGTAAGTCCTAACCATAGTACTTTTCATACTATCATAATAGTTTGATTGCCGTGTTTTGCATTTGTCTTGCTTGTTTTCACATGACAAGCTGCAGGAGCCAATGATGTAATATCATATAAAATGCTAAGAAAATAATAATGCATATTTCAAAATATCACAATAGCTTTCCAACATTTAGAATGCAGGAAATAGAGTTTGTTTTTTGTAGATCTTACTAAAGAATTTATTCAATGGATTAAAGTTATCGTGCATTTTGTTGAGGTATTGAAGCTAGAATACTGCATCAATCGCGGGTCGTATCTAGGGTCACCACACCACATGGATATGTTGTGTGATTTAGCGTTCAGATATATAGTCTCAAAAGTGTTACAGTACTCGCGTCTCTGAGCATTGTTTACTTAGTACTTAATCTCAGGTAAGAGAGGCATCGACGCTGCCTCAACACCGCAAATACGTTAATGGTTGCAAGTGAAATGGTATAACTATAATGCAATGAATGTTTGGAACGTACCTGATATTGTAAATACAAATAGACAGTATATAGTCTGGGATATAATCTGGGGTATCCTGGTAGCAGGTAGAAGTAGCATGACAGCTTAGTGGTTTACTATGTAATGTTATTGTATCATGTGAGTCTGCCTGCTGACTTCTACAGACATCGAATTAGTCCTACAATATAATAATTATTCAACTCACTAAAGTTAATAAGTTATAACAATTGAATATAATAATAATAATCAATAATTATAATAATAATAATATTATAATTAATAGTTATAATAGTTGAACAAGTTGATTGCTGTCTTGTGAATGGAGACAAAGTCTTTAATATAATCTGAAGTTGTTTTGTGGCTCACTCTGTAAGCATAAAGCATAGTCAGATGCAAGAGCTTGTTGACTTGAGAGCATTCAAGACTTGAGCATTCAAGACTTGAGCATTCTAGACTTGAGCATTCAAGACTTGAGACTGACCTGAGACTTGCAACTTGTACTACCAGATTTAAGCTTGTTGGCAAATCAATAGACTTAGCTGAATTTTGATTGGCTTGCAACTTGCATTATGAAAAATTAAAGTAAAAGTAAAATCCTCTGCAGGATATAACATTTATAATAATTTGCTTTGATGTATCATCTAAACATTATGTTATAATTTAATATGCTTTAGACATTCCAACCACAAATGCACACAGATATTTTGGCTAACACCTACATGTACATGCACATGCACATGCACATGCACATGTACATGTGCATGTACATGTACATGCACGTTTATATTATGTACATGTACTCTTACACAAAATTTGTTTTGAACTTTTGAAATATTACATATTTCAATATCTAGGCTTAATTTGACAAAATATTTAAAATATCATTAGCTTTACAAATGAAATTGCGGATACTGATGCACATAGACAGCCTACAAACTGGTTTATGTTGAATAGAAAAGTATCATGCCGGGAATGGTGATCTATCAATATAATGACATGTTGGTAACATAACAACATTGTGATCTGTCTAACGACATTGACAGCTGTCAATAAATGATAAATCTTTTTTTGTTGCTAATATCCAAAAGTTTCAGTTCCAAATATTTCTTTCCCATATAGCACATGACATGCGACACAACAGCCAAACAATCAGAAAGTACTAACAGATTCAGTAGAGAGTTTTGAGTGCTCAAATTATCTGGAAGTGATTAGAAATCTTGTCTTCTTGTGCTTTTTTAATATATATATTCTCTTTGACGTAATCAAATTATCATACAAAGCTATGAACTGACCTCCGTCATCTGTTCGAACTTTTTAATAAAAAGACATTTAGGCACTTTCGGACAATGGCAGCGTTCCGGAGGGGAGAAATACTGAACAGTGAGTATCCGAATGCTATGAAAACATCCACTTTATTGCAATTCATTAAAAACTTGAAATAAAAGTGAATAGTGCAGCAGGAAATGCAACTACTCAACTTTGTACATTTTTGTTATGTTTCCGGAAAAAAAGAGGGCGACATCTGCTATTGGTAAATAAATAGCGTATCAAATAGCATGGATGTCACAATTTGTCGCAGAAACAAACCGGCCTAAGACTTATTCCGCGTTTGGACAGAACATGCGCTATTATAGAATGTTATATTTGTATTTTCTTACTCAAGAAATGACTAAGTAGCTGTTCATTGAAAGGGTTTTCGATTTTTTGATTACTTACAATTATTTTGATTTTTTTGTACACTTATTCCTTTTGAGTGAACGTTCATGAACATTCATGTTGTCTGAAAATATCTAATGCATGGATAAATTTTGAAAGCTTTCTAAATCATCAATTAATTAAAAATTCGAATCCAAGGTGGAATTTATACTGCTTTTGGTTGATTGTATCAAAAGTGATTTTGTCCTATAATATTTTATTTCTACAGTGAAAGTTAGAATGAAAGGCCTTTTACAAACAAAAAGTTACTTCAGAGAAGTAACAGCCACAGTAACAGCATAATATAGGAAACTAAAACAGGGCTAAATTGAATTGGTAATAATAATAATCTCATTCCGCATCTATTTTTCTATTATTGTTTCTGTTTCAAAAAAATATTACATCAATTCAAATATACAATAATTATTCAGAAAAGAGGCATAGACGATGGATCAACATTGCGCAATGCGAATACCAAAACGTCTGGATGGACAATGTGCATGTGCCATGCCACTTTGAGGAACTGCATTCTATATATATGTTGCATCTCACTAGCCAAGGCGAAGAACTAGCAGCACACACAGATCGAAGATAATAGTAGATATTTAGAAGGCAAACAAAATATACAACATGTACTCTATGGGACATACAACATGTACTCTATGGGACATACAACATGTACTCTATGGGACTTTGATGGCTTGTTGAAGCATTTAATGCTCATTGAATCACTGAATAAAGACTAAATAATGTTTCCATTTTGCGATTTAGTGCATCTACTTCCACCTGTGACACCGTCGGTCTGTGTTAGTGCAATGCCAGCTCAATATAGACACACCATCAATTAACTAGCAAATTCTAATGTTAATGAATAATTTAAGGGTAAGAGACTGTATTTTGCTGGAGGCCAGAGCACTGTTAGGAATGGAATGTCTTGCATGTCAAACACTTTTTAAACCAAAATAATCTTGTCTTATCATTGATTTGCTGTCATATTTATTGCTGCATTGCTCCCACTGGTAATAACCTTTGTGAGATGTCAAGTTAAGAGTGCACTGACTTCGAGCTCCAATTTGATTATATTTTATTATATACATGCAGGTTAAATTATAGGGCAAATTATAGCTGCGGAGTGCAGATCATGTAATTTAAACAATCTATCCAGCATGCAAATCATAAACCTGACTATTTATTACACGAGATTGTAGTCCGAGGGCTTGAGACTGTCAAGAGCCCAAAGAATGATCATTCTGTACTTTGCAAATTGCATATGGTACATATCCCAAATTGTCCCTGCCATATATCAAATATTATCACCACATTGTAGATGTACTTTTTTTGGTGAACCTTTGCTATAAATATGACTAACTTGAAATGCAAATATTCTATACTTCAATTTCACAACCCCAAAACCCCCCAAAATGCGGGTATATTCAGCACGTGGCACCCATAGCCCATCACATGTTCAGTAAGGAATTCAGGACAATATGTGGCTTGGAGCTATGATGACCCAATATAATTGGGAAAAATAATTGGTAAGAATGCACTACATGATTACAAAGCCTGCATCTTGGGGGTTGAGACAATTACGTTGAAATATTATATTACTGTGTGATTTAATTTAAAGAGCATCACTGATCGTTGAGCAGTAACATGAACTGAGGCTATAGATTTCCTGTATCTGGTTTTGACCGGCAAGTTGAATAATTCATGTCATAAAAAATAATGGTCATACAAGATAACATAGCATTACAAAGCATTACTCTTTCGAACAACTAATGGGAGCTTCTCAAGGTAAAGGTTAGAATATGTGGACAAATTTGTAAGTGATTCTAAATTAAGGCAAAACCTAAAATTGAAAAAAAAGGCCAGATGTTTTTCAGTTCGTCTGCATGTATTTATTTAGCTGTAGATGGATGACTTGAACGATGATTATCATTTTCATGCTCATTGAAATTTGTGAAATTCATAAATATAGTTAGACTTACAACTTGTGTCATAGTGCCTAGTTTAAAAGTCATATTATATTTTATTAATATAATATGTATGATTAATAATATAATAATTATGCAATAATTAATATAATATAAATATGAAAATGAAAGGTCTTTCTAATTTTGGGAAATTTTACAGGCTCTTCTGAAAGCCTGTGAGACCCTGTACAGGTTGAGCACTGGTTGCAATAAAGTGAGTATATCAAAACTATTGTTTATTATAAATATTATAAAAATTAATATAATTAACCTTTTGTTAAACCACCTACCCCTGCCAAAAGCTCATCAAATGCCAAAATCTCATCAAAATGAAGGTTGTGTAGCGCAAGTGAACTGGACAAGCGAACTATATAGATCTGAAGATATGTAAATATGTTTAGCAAAGTATTTATTAGCAATGCTGCTAAAAATGTTGTTTTATTTAGTGTGGAATCATTGTCCTGGGAATCCTTTGCGGAATGAAGGGATAACGGCCTGTTTTTGCTTTTGTTTCATCTTTTGTTTTCAGCAAATATGCCACCGAAGTTGGTAGGCTGTAGTAGAGTAGACAAGCCAAATTGTAAAAATAATTAATTCCATTATATATTTGAGGCTGCGGTAAAGACAACAACAAGTAGCGTATATTTATATCAGTATTTGGAGTAGACCTAAGTGTCACATCTGTCTATCGGATTTTTTTACTCCTGTAAAGCCCCAATCCAAAATATGGGGTTTGGGTTTTTGGATTTTGCAAAGCTCAAAAAAATGCTGATAGACGGGTGTGAGACTTTCACCTAGTATTTTATACTTACTGTTGATTTGCTGCCTCTTGCTAGTCCAAAGATTGCTCTGTTTGCTGGCAGCAACTAGTCTCCTTTATGCAATCTAGATGTAAATTCTAACACACTTTGTACACTACTTTTACACGTTGATGTATTTATTGCATGCAGCAACAAAACAGTGGAAGCAATGAGATGATGCTGTATAATTATTTTTGTGATGTTGAGTTGTGTAGTGATGAATGGATTTACAGTGACAAATGACTATGCTGAAGTCATCTCAGTCTTATATCAACGATCAAAGTAAAATCGAGCCCCAGAAGGGTTGAACAAAAACAAAAATGTAAACATTATTTATTACATTACAAGCCACACCTCCTTATCACAGCCACTTGACCAATAGGTTGCCAAGAAATGCTTGTACTGTGTGAACGTACATGTATGTGCAACAAGTTACAGCAACTCCTTAGCTCTGATCATTGATTAGTGGGTGGGATGGGTATGGGGCACCCCATAGTGTTAGGGCTGTGGCAATATATGGAAATATTGTGATACTCCGATAAGCTCTCCGATGACAGGGTGGAGTGAATATCATGTTAGCATTTAAAAAATAAATTCAACGAAAATCTATGTACTAATTATAATTGATGTGCAGTTATGCAATTTATTTATTTCTGTTCAATTGTTATATCTAGGCCTACTATGCAAATTAGTAACTTTCAGTGAAATGAATAAAAATATTCATTATTTAATAACAATATTCATAGTTGATTAGTTTATTATTTTAATGAAAATTGCCAAAAAAGTTAACCAAAATATTACGAGGTGGTTTCTGAGTGTTGACACAACTGGAAATTTTACTCTCTAAATTCAAGAGTCATTTTTTACAGTTGCGAGGATGAAAAGGTACCTTTTAAATAACAAAACATATTAGGCTACAGCCTTCATTCAACTCTTCTCTTACATAATCGTGCTGACTTTCCAATGAGCAGCACCCCTACAAACAGGCCCAAAGCTACTTAGTGGCTCTGCCCAAAGCATCGTGCAATTCATCTTGAAAAATCAGCTTTTTTGAAAAAGACGGTCACTATTCTCATGGGAGTTTCTAATTCCTTACCGATACAACATTTGAACATCACTCTAATATTCATGCATTTTTCGTATAATTTTGTATACAATCTTTACCATAAGGTGTACCTTAACCTTACCATTGTATTATATCTTACCCCCTGAGGTAATTTGTAGTTAGAAGTAGATAGTCTATGATAACACATTATACAAAGTTTATACAAAGGAGGGTCACCAAGGGGACACTAACAATAGCACATGTACTGAGAAAGGGAAATTAGCCACCCGCTATTCTTGTAGCCCGAGAGAAAATTAACTGGAGTTGCATACTTTTATGTCGATTGCCTGCATTTGGTATGTGTATATTGGCTCATTTTCATTTGGATTAACATTTAGTGCTGGTGCCAAACAGTTAATTTCCTGTAAGAAAGTGCAAATACAGCTGCCAAGCAAGTCTTTCAAATTGTATAATAGAGTCAAGAGCATAGACTAGGTTTGCCAAGTTACCCTGACTTCAATATGGAAGGTGCCGTTAGTTGCAATTCCAAGGACAGAGTAGAGACTTTGTGAGTATGCGTTATGAGAAATGGCGACCACAAGTAGAGTTCTGTTGATTTCATAGACAATTGAACGTGTGATACCATGACACCATTGAATGTCGACTCTCTTTAGCTCGCCAATAGAACCGGATCAAATATCACACAAATACAACAACCCTCAAATAAATAAAACTTTGTAAGAGACACTGCATGAATCAAGTGATATAACTAGATGACGCCACTACACTTTAAGTATCCGGGATGATAAAGCGCCATGACATACTCACAGCGAGTGGCAAATGTCGTTACATATTAATTGTAAATGAAAGTCTCATGCCAAAGAACCATGACACAAATATAGCTAGTGGTTTTGTCTAGCAAACGAGCAACCTTTCGATATGTGTGTGGTTACTGGATCGTACAAAGTCAATGAGCCGCCGGTCAAAGCGGATGCCCACAGGGTGTAGTGGTCGGGCCATTCATTCGCCTGGGGATTTTTGAGAATATGGTAAGATGTAATGAAACGGGGGTGAGCAATATCACAAGAAAATTCATAACATTCCACAGTTCTAATTAGGTTCTTTTGGGATACTTTCTAAGAGCATACTTGGTCGAGACTAATAATATAATTTAATGTTCCTATCCATATTTATAATACTGGATCCGGTCCTGGTTTCACAATGCCACCCCTATACCACTTGGTCCCACTTAAAACTTCTGCTAGAAAATGAAGCAATGCTATAGTAACCTGTAATATAAGGCCTAGTAATACTTTTGATGATCATGATTAATGTTTACGTCAGGCCATTCAACTCATTTCAACAACTATAACTCACTATAATTAACATCAAACAAAACCTGAACAGTCTCATCAGTGGAAATGTTTTGTCTGACAAAAAACAGACTGCATGTGGGAATGCACAATGAGGCCAATTTGTCAAACTTGTAATAATATATAGAAGATGTTGTTGCTTTGAATAATGCTTTGAATAATGCTTTGAATTGTTGCTTTGAATAAAGCTAATGCTGGCATAAACTGACAACACCATTGATTGACAACACAATACTCAAATGGTCACCGAAATGTAGGGAGGAAAATGAGATTCCATCCAATGATGCATCAACTATTACAGATACATGTAGGTAGTGTGTATATTTGTGCAAGCTGAAACCAAAAATGCCTTGATTTGTGTGCAAGATTAGTTCGTCCAAGTAATAGCTTAATAGGCCAGTGGCTTCTTTTTGGCTCTGAGTTAGTCAAGTGCATAGGATAAGTCATGCTGTAGTCAATAACCTGTTTGCTGTCTTACACAATATTTGTAAATTCAGTCTCTGATGAAAGCTATAATACTGTTGATGATTGATGCTGCCAAAAGTTAACACTAAAATAATAGAATATGAGTGAGCATTCTGAGGTTGTAGTAGAATGCAGCTACATGTAGATACTGTCAGCATGTATTTTAATATCATGTTCCATAAGATCTATTTTGGCAGCACTGCCCAGTAGGTATAAGACAGACATGCGTCAAAACAAACATGAATATATCAAGTGTTTTTGCACACTGAAGAACTTGTGGCAGTTTAGTACCTTGTTGACACAAAAAATATCATCGGTGGGATGCTCTTACTTCTGCACCCTTCTTTTTTGGTGCAAATTCTAGAACCTCAGGCTAGATAAACAGCACATGATGACCATAGATATCACAGCCAAACATGCAATTTCATCATAATTACCAGAGTAGAGATCTTCTTGTGTGATGATATTTTACCCAAATCAAGAATATTCAGCTTTGATGCTAAAGCTCTTGTAGGAATGCACATGAATCTCCCAGTTCCTACACATTTGAATGACAAAAAGTTTTAATCATACCTACAAAAGACACTCCTAATGAAATCTTTACACTCTCGCATATTACGCATATTTTGGCATAAGTTTATGGACGAGAACAATTATAGTAATAATGCTAGATCAGCAGGCAGGAATCGTTAAAGTTTGTGCTCGGGGAGGGGGGTGGCTACGTCGGGCATAACTTCATTTTTTAGGGCTCACATGATTTGAACTATGCTCCAATATTTTATTCCGGTAGTCATCAGCTAAACCGTTCTATTGAAAAGGATCGGCCACTATCTTCACACCAATGAGGTGTAATAATGCAACCCTACAGTCTAGATTTACGTGCAAGTTCTAAACTGCTGCACTCAATATTTACAGAGGGATGGCTGAAAAGTGATAAAAGTAACTGTATGATTATTTTATTTCACTCAACTTCTAAATCTTTGGCTTTAAACAACAAAACCTAACGCTTTAAAACAATATTATTTTAAGCCCATAACTTGGGAGATAAAATTTACATTTTTCTGGGTTCAGGAAAGAGAAGGAAACTCCAATTTATTATTTTTAATTATTTGACTATTTGATATTGAACTTATTTGATTAAATATAAAAGAATAATAACTTATGCATATAATTATAATTCTCAATCCACTAAAATCGCATTGACAGATAGTTGTAATTACATGTATGTGCATCTCCTCAGATCATATAGAAGCGGGAGACAACTCCAAATATATTTCCAATGCTCAACACCAGCTTGGGTGTACTAAGCATGATGATGATGATGATGATGATGATGATTGTGATGAGTCATTTTTACAGATGCATAATTATGATATTTTGTCAACATAATACTAAATTGGATGAGGGAATGGTTATCACTAGCCACTCGCAGTTTAAAATACCATTAAATTGCCACAACCGTCGCAATAAATTATCATGACAATGTGCTAGCCAATAGGATCATTTTTATCGGCTTGGCGATGGGCCAATAAAATACAGTGGACAAATACAATATGACCAAACAGGTGCTTCATTTTTAAAGTACATTATCTTGTAACCACAAAAAATTCAAAAGAGCAAGTGGATTTTTCTGTAAATTCTCAACTATTGATAACTTCCCATAATATGAAAAAGGATTTGAGTCGGCATTCTCGCATATGCGGAGGTTGTGAGGATGTCTCAACTCCGACTACGAGTACCCAGCTGAACTTTTTGCAATATTACGACAAAGCTGTAACTGATCAAAATCAAAATGTCGAGCAAAAACTAAAGGTTATGAGTCTTTTATTACAACAATATTACGTGTGTGTTTACTAAAACAGTAGTATTATAAAAAATGCTGAACTAACAAGGAAGCATACCCGTTGTTACATGGTGTGAATATTTTCTAATGATATACAAGTAATATTCTACTAGCTAACGAACATTTTTAACATTGACCAATTCCATTTTTACACAAAATATTGAAACTATCTGCATATCGAAAATGTACCAACAGTATAGAGCTGGGTACAAGTGATGTCACTACTTACTGCATAGGGCTGGTGTTAGGGGTTGGCTTTTTGAGCGATTTCATAATTAGCCAACGCTATAAAAATATCTCCATTTTTCATATCTTTCGGTTGATATTTTCCAGCATATCTTTAAACAATGCTAGGTTAGAGTAGACAGCAAACTAAAGCAAATTAAATAATTCATTTCATTTATTAGTAAATAACAAAATTATTGAAATTTTATAAACAATGTATAGTAATAACTTAATTAGCACCTTGACATTTCAATACAACAGAAACAGAAACTGAAACTGAAACAGTCATGCAATGTGATGCAGAAAACAAGATAATTACAGAAACAGAGATTAGTAAGAAATATTGGTACAATTCCTTTTCAGTTCGGTCACCTTGACCTAATGCTAAAAGCGCACTCTAGCTGATGTCAAAACAGCAACCCGATATGATTCCCGACCGAAAAATCGGGTCTGTGTAGTGTGCACAGTTATTGTTTCGGAACATTTTCCCCGAACGTCCTTGGAACAAATTGAGAGTGTTCATTACGTCCCCGAGTCATCGGTTGTGTCAGCAAATCAGCTTCGAGGTACAAATGACCTGGAATTTCTCCCATACTCCACTATTAATAGCTTAACAATTCACAAAATAATTCCCAATCCGCGATAGTATATAATCCAAAAGGATTGCCTGAAGAAAGTCCAGTCAAGTTATAAGTGGATCAGCAATAGTATAATTTATGACTCCTTCAAATCTGTCGAAATATAAGTCACTGTGCGTGCTTCAAGCCTTTTGTGCAATTGGTCACTTTGGAAGTTTCATTTCGTGAAATGACGGGGGAAGTGTTTGCTAACTGAAATTTTTTCTTTTCATTTTCCATTAATTAATTTGAATATTGAATCGCTACATATTTTATGTAGTCAGAATCTAGAGAAAGTTTTGTAACTAAATTAATTGTGTCACATACA
>JAOQGN010122081.1:0-11680 GCA_027564295.1 Himantozoum antarcticum
AGCATGTACTAGCAAAGCTGTGCCTAGTACAATTCAATGTACTAATCAACTGGCTTGCGATGACAGCTACAGAAGTTGCTAGTGTGGGCAGTAACGCGGGGTGCCGCACGCGCCGCCCTACCGCGCCGCCCGCGCCCAATGCTACAGTGTGTTTGAGGCTTTAGTGGGAAGCGCAATCAATGATCCTGCAAATTTTCATGAATTCTACAATATTTTGTTGATTAACAATTATTACAAAATTTAAAGTGGCTTTTATATTTTTGGCATGTCATGAATCAATAACAGCAGCAGCGCTAGAGCTGTTGTTATTTGATTCATGGAAAATGTAAATAAAAAATGTAAACAGGCAAGATAAATGGAGATATTTAATTTGAAAATGTTTAGTCCATAGATATAATGCATACTAGTATATTTTCCAGTATGTTTAGTACGTTATCCTAGCATGTTTAGAGCTGCAATGCAGCTCTAAACATTAACTTAGGGCTAGAAGTACTCGTTGAGCAGACATTTCAATAACATGAAATCTACCTTGCAGATAATCGTACAATATTGCAACCGTTTTACATGAAAAGCACATCTTTTCAGCTGGATTTGTATTATATTGACCACCAAATGTCATAGAAATTGAAAGCCAAGAAATTTTCAATATTTTACTATTATTCATATTAATTTCAGATTTCAAAAAGAGAGATGGATGAAGCACTGGAGAAGCAGAAAGCAATGATGAACTGGCAGCTAGCCAACACTGGTAGTGACAGCGAATCTGATTCAGACAACGACCTTGACAACGATCTAGACCTCACAAAGTAAGAGCTTGTACAACGCAAATCCGAGTAATGAATCTGTAGTTGATACCGCAAGTAATGAATCTGTAGTTGACACCGCAAGTCCTGTCAACTGCAAGCACACTGCAAGTCCTGTCACCGTTGACACTCCAAGTCCTGTCAACTAATAATATAGATATGACAAATAATTATCCTAGATTAGTTTTTAGCAGTGAAATCATATTTTGTTTTCATGCTTAAACTTGAACCAATCGATATTTTTTGGTGAAATCTTCACCAAAAATGTTCAACATCTACTGAGAGACACCAGAAGGAGATCATTAGTAGAAAAAGCAGTTGGTAATTTGTTCTATAATATGTTGAAGGGAATTTGTGCACATAGATGTTCCACATTATGGACAAGAGGAGAAACCTGCAGAGGATACGGCGGACCACGTGAGGTTCACATTGAGACCGGAAACTCATAGCGGACAAATGCATGCATCCAATGAGCTGTAAGTTACTGTAGCATTAATAAGACTACCAAATATAGAGGTTAAATATAGAGGTCAAATATAGCGTATTATCATACATGTTTATTAGTACCGGGATAAAAATGCTACATAGTTTCTATAGAATTATAATATGGTAGTATATGTACAGGTTGCATTATAGTATGTAGCGATAAGAATAGGAGAGAAAACGCCGTCAGACTGAATCAGTTCTCGTAGACTCGGAGACTACATAATCATTGTGATAACAAGTACATATACTTCTGCAGTTGTTTGGATATTTACCCAAGTAACCTGGAATGTTACACTGGGAATTGGTACTTGATGTGCCATCATTCCTGCATTGTTATTATATTTACATTATTTTTGAATTTTAAAACAAAGTAGTTGTCCCCCATGTTTCAGCCTGATCTCCACCTACCAAACCAGCCTCGGTTTCAATATTTGATGAAACTGTATTCTATTCAACTTCAAAACCTTAGGCAATACTAATGAATTAAATAAAATGATTGATTTTTCTTTTAGAGCAATCAGTAAAGATGAACTTTATAGTCAAAAGCCTGCATCGGCGCTGCCTTTACGTAGAAGAAAGGCGAATACCCCGAGACCATATACACCCATACATAGCAATATTAGTCAAAAGAAACAGTCATCAGCTCAAATAATAGGGTAAGTACACTAAGAGTAAGTACGCTAAGAGTAAGTACGCTAAGGGTAAACACACTAAGAGTAAGTACGCTAAGAGTAAGTACGCTAAGGGTAAGTACGCTAAGAGTAAGTTGAACTGATACATTTTAAAAGAAACAAAAATGATATTCCGATAGAAATTCTAAAAATAATTATATATCAAAACATGGGTCAAAGTTTACAACCCTAACGCAGCTAATTTTAGCTTGCATATCAGACGCATTGATTCATATGCGCTATATAGATAAATTTATAGACAAATGTGTATTGCGTTTATAGATAGACACAGTTAAAATCTTAGGAAAAGTTCCTTTTTAATTCGGTTACCTTGACATTAGCTTATTTCGGGGGGGTTGGGGTTTGGCCTTCCCGGAACACCATCGTAAGGGGCGCCGACTAAACTGAAAAGGAATTTTACCAAATCTTATAATAATAAACAATATTCAGCCCCCAAGGTTAAATATGGTCGGCCCCCTGTCTCACACTCTACAATTTTGGAAGCTTCATGCAGACCAAGAAGTCAATATGCCATGGATTTCTCTGTTTACAGGGAGACCATGTTCAGACAGCTATGCTGCTTACACTGGGTACTAAAGACGATGGACATATCGGAATCAGCAACCATGTCTCCTATAATCACATGCTGGCAGCTCAAGTAAGTCTGAGTTCTCCATTCACATGAAATGTGCAGTCAATAACAGGATATAATCAACCATGAGACTTGAACATGATTGCACTGACAAACACTGTATTCTGTATTAGTGAATAGTGATGCTGGAAATGGTTTGCTAAATTGGTCAGCACAAATTATATGTTGACAAATTAACTAGTATTTCGATGGGTTTTAATTGCCATTTGCACCATAGAGATGAGTGTATTTGCATTCTATACAAGCATACTTATGAACATTAACCCAAGTCAAGATACGGCCAGATGTTCAGACATGGATATCAGACAATCTTTCAATTCCTTTATATAAAAAAAAACAATGTCAAGTTTCCAGGGGTCGCAAAAAGAAAATTTCTGAGCAAAATATCCTCTAACTCCAACAAAAAACCCTTATACATGTACATATATACATGTATATATATGTATATACATGTATATACATGTCTATGGATTATGGATCATTGACCAGAATAGGTTGCTGGAACAATCGCTACTTAACCACTCTGCTATAATAATATTGACAGCGCTGACAAAATGGGAGGTGTGGAATTAAACAAACGGATTGTGGAGGATAAAAAGCAGCGAGAGCAACAGAGATATGATAACCTATTTAAAGTACCTAAACAAAAGGAGATTCGCAAAAGTAGAACTAGAACTGAGAAAAGGAGATCGACATTCTTTCCATCACGGCTGAGCAGGTAATCAACAAGTTTATATGAGATGTATACAGAAAAAGTACTATAAATTATGTAGATGAAAATTTACAAACTGCCAGAAGAGAAGATACTTTCAATTGCTGCCAGCAGCCTAAATCAAAACAACGAAATAGGAATTAATGTAAATAGTTTCTTCTAATCAACATAACCAACCTAGTACCTCATCTGCAAGGTCCCGTGACCCAATTCAATTCTCGTGTCCATCCAAATGCTAACTGAAAAAAGGGCATGACTATTTGCCTGAGATTATTACCAGTGTTTTGATCAGCATTAATATTTTGAGCTTCCGTCGATGAGCCAGCTCGTTGATTACCATTTAAACTAATACGCCACACACCACAACGGTCTAGGCTGACTGCCTGAAAAAAGATTGTTACTTCGGATATGTTAACGATCCATGTGAAATGTAACTAAACGTAATTTAAGCAGACGTACTATGGCAGATAATGTTAACAATCTGTACTTCCTTTTAGATCTGGTTCAATAGTGCAATCTGTTAGAAGTCGTTCAGGGTCAATAGCTCATAGTCAGACAAGTGAGATAATGACGCCAATGAATGACAATTATGCAGCAGCTTTGGAAGATCCTCATACTGACCATGACAACAACACCATTACAGAAGGTAAGACAATAACAGAACATTTACAAACAAAGAGCCAGTTACAGAGCTCACAACTGTAAACATGAGTCAAAATCTGAGGTCAGTTGACGTTTTCGCATTCTCAATGTTTATTATTATATTATTGTAGAGCGTTCGTTAGATTCCACACACACCCATGCAATGCTAGTACCTCCATTTCCTTATGTACCACCAGTAGCAGAAGTTGAGACAATAGCGAGTAGTAGACCACCAACGAGACAACCAGGAACAGGAGTTGGACCATCACGTATGCAGCTTACCAAAGAAGAGATAAAGCACCAAGAACTAGCTGTAAGTGTGTAAATACGCTACCAAAAATAAAACAATTATAAATCTGCATGCTTTACTGAAGGTTGCAACTTGCACTATTGAGCGATATCATATTATTTCAAATATGTGTGATAGGATGTGATATGTGAACGTAGAAGAATGCTCTTTCATTTTGATTCAAAATATCTTTTGGCCATGGTAGTAACCCAATAGTATTAGGAGCCAGTTGAGGACAAGTAGCCGTGCATTGCGTGACACTATCGCATCTTTGCAGACTGGATTTAGCATAAGCAATTGGACTGACTGACCATTGTGAGTAAAGCATTGAGGTAGAAAATTGGGCAACGTTCCTTTTTAATTCAGTCACCTTGACATTAGCTTCTCTCTGGTGCTTGGGGTTTAAGGTTTTGGCATCCCAGAACGACATCGACAGGTGCGCCGACCGAACTGAAAAGTAGTTTTATCGAAAATTGCTGCTCTCTCATATCGTGGTATTTAATTCTAGAAACAACTAGAAGAAGCAGCTAAAATGGATAACACACCGATGGAAAGGCTGTCTCACTCCAGGATGTATAGAGCGACAGCTAATATGAAACCTAAATCATCCAAAGAGCTGCTAGAGTTCAAAGCCTCGTGTAAGAGTAGCAAGCTGATAAATAAGTCCAAAGACCTCAGGCAATCTTGGGCGGAAGTGAAGGAGGAGAGAGCACTGCGACTGCACGATGAATTAGATTATCAGGAGAAGTAAGTAACTATGAGTTCAGGAAATTTCATATTTTATAGAGCTCGTCAATGTCCTGTCACTGTGAACCAATCATGTTATTTGTAGTTGTAGCGCTTCTACTCTGCTGGCAACTTGGTGATCACAACTTTGTAATTGAAGACATGAGTTCTCATTTTCAGTCATTGATCAAGCTATTGGAGATCACATTTTATTATTGTGTATCACATATAGATTGCCGTCTACAGCTGATATAGCATCAGTCTACGTAATGAGTTTGGGTGGTTACTACTGCCATTGCATTCCAATTTCCAATGCCAAGTGCATTCCAAACTCCAGCATTTGGGAAACAAACCTTTCTGTGCAAGCCATCGTCTTGCTGTGAGGTATTGTATACGCATGCTGATGCATAGACCTGGTGAAGTAAGATTTAGAGTTTAGGATTCTTTCAAGAAGCTTCGAATTATAGCCCAATCCTGACTTTGAAAATAGCAACTGCTTAGTGACGGAATGCCCATCCTTAGTGACGAAATGCCCATGCGTTCATGAATAACACATTCTCCACATTCAGCAAATTTACAGTTTACAGGAACATGTTACTTAAACCAATAAACTTTGGTTATGCTACACCTATTATTATAATCTATCATATTTTATGCCTCATGTTCATGTGTTCACATTATTGCAGTATGCTATTGAAAACCTCACACTTCAATGCAATATTATAATAAGATTTTATTGTCCATAACGTTTCTAGAAATCGTCTGAAAACCTGTCAAGATAAATTCAGTGCGATGAAGACGAGTGAAAACACTTTTCACAGAGCCTTGAAAAACATGAGATTACAAAGCGAATACATGAGAAAAGAGTCTGAGAAGGAAAAGAACAAAAAGCAGGACCAATCAAAGTATGCCAAATGGTAAGATAATTCGTGTTATCAAAACTTGGTGATCTGTTTTTTTTCTTCATGAATATTTGTTAATTTGGGTTAACCAATAAATGTTGCAAATCGGTTATAATAATTGCAAGTCCATGAATGCAGAAGCTGGTGATATTTGTTAGTATTAAGTTTATTGCAGGTTTTCAGCGAATGGATGAAATGCTTACATCCGTTACTAAACAAGTGGGCAGCAGTAAATAAACATTGAAGAAAATTTATTCTAGTGACATCCGAGTTGCTGTTACTTCTGGATCGGCTGAAGCGTGCTGTTTTTTTAAATAAGAGTAGATAATTGACAAACTGTCTTGCAGGTTAACATGTCACTAAAAACACTAGCACACACTGGTATAAAGTATAAACACTTGTATATCATTTTCTACTGTAGGTTTGACGAGCTTATGAACATGGTCCCCAAAGAATGTGCAAGTCAATGGTACTTTAAGGCAATATTAGACAAACTAAGAATATTTGGAATTGTAAGTACATGATGTTACAGAAATGTACGACTTTGCGGTTATATAGACATCATGCTCCAATATACAAGTATCTTGGGTAGTCTAATGCATGCTGCAAGTAAATGTGTAGATTGGCGATTGATTGGCACCGATTTCGAATTTCATGCAGATTTTGCAAAGTGTGCATAATATATAGTTTTAACTTGTCTCAAGAGACCGCCCTTGGGAGTCAACAAATCTGGTCTCCTAATACAGTGCAGGTGCATTATCATTGATTTAGCATTGGGGAACAAACATAGGTCTGTTAAGAGAGGTGATCTTTGTACAGGGCGGTCTTTAACACAGGTTAGACTGTATTACATATAAATATATATTGCATCTATATATTACATAGTTTGCACCTTTTTTGTTTCTTGTTAGAATGATTATATCTATCACTACATTCATATTATTGTTTGTGACAGGAATTGTGCCAATCTATAATAACCATTGGTAGGACCACCATACGTATCACATTAACGTTTGTCCTTTCCACCACCACCACTGTGCATGTCAAATGCTTCACTACCATGTCTCCAAATTATCGATGTATATTCGTTGTTGCCACAAAATTATTATGATTTATATTTTATTTACGCAATCAATTGTTTTGTGCTTACCTATTTCTTTTATATGCCTTGTCAATCAATGGGCCGAGTATTATTTTAACAATTAGGCTGCCAAGTTCAAATATGCAAGTTTCTTTGCATTAATACAATCATTATTAGCTGGGCAAATAGTAAGAACCATTTGATAGTGAAATTATATTGAAATGTTATTAGTCAATCACCTAGTTCAGTTCAAGTGATCTTAAAATATTCCCTTTGATTTGTTTATTATTACATGTATATGGTTTCTAAGAAGGGCTGTTACATTAGGTCCAATGCTCAGAAGATATTATCAGATTCAGTTAGTAACTTTTTTCTATAACCTTTTGGTACAGTAGGAGTGTACAATGTATATATAAAACTTTAGTACCGTACGAGTATATGGCACACTTTAAGAACTTGATTGAAACTACACTTGATTGAAATATGTGAAACCATTTTCGGCCACATCCAATAGTACTAGCATTATGCATAGCATTTGCTCTCCGAGTAATAGCTGAAGCGCATCTGAATCGTTGTTTGGTTTTGGTATGACTGAGCCGAACTTATTCATGCTCCGGAGACCCATTGCTTCGTTTTGTAGCAGTATACATGTATGAACCAGATCCTTGCGAATCTAGGGGTCAAAATTTGAAAACTCGGCTATATCTTTCCACTCTTAAATCTGTACGGTTTCAAAGTTTTATTCTCTCCATTCTTAAGCTTGGCTGCCACAGTTTTAAAGTTCACAGTAACATAATTAGCAAGCTTGCCAAGGTTTGAGAGTCTGTTTTCGTAATTGTCCAAGAATATTAGCATCATATGACTCAAATGAGATACCAATAACTTCACTTACTTATGCCTATGCTACTACCATGTTTATTGTAGAACAAATAATATTAAAATGCTGTTACATTTTAGAAATATGGACCAGATAACAAGGTGAAGTGAACGTGCTAGCATATGCACAGCTACAGTATTAATTCACCAATAGGTTTTGTGTGTTCTGCAGCTTACCACACCAGATACAAACAAAAAGATATTTGGTCTCTGAACTGTATATAAATTACACCCAAAATTATGTGAATTGAATGTTGAAACTGCACTATTGTGAAGTATTAATCACAAATATTACAGTATTGGTAAACGTTTGAAATTACAAAGATTCGAGAAATGCTTCTACAACAAATATTTATACCATTTCCTTTGCATGAAATTGCTAAAGCGGTGATTTATATAAATACAAATTTAATAAACTGGCGTTAGTAAATCTAACGAAATATTTTCATCACCGAAACTTTTTATCAAGTTCAGAAACCAAGTATCCTCTGACTATACAAGTGAATACACCCGATTTTGTTGCTTGAACGTTTTTCAGTTCAATCAGTCAAGTTGTTTGAAACACTTTAGTAAATTTAATAGTCTGCATGCCCATGTTGAATGAAATTTAACTTTTAAATCTTTTTAGCCATACGTAAGCTACCGGTATTGTATAGGTATTGATATAAACCATTATAACAAGTGCACACACCCCATATAATAGATATCATCCATAAATCCCTTTTATTAATCATTTAAATTCCTCAGTTTGTATTGGATAAGAGAGGTTTATCTATAATGCATTAGAAGCTAATACAGGTTCCAAGTGTTAGAAATTTAATACATTTCGTTCCTATATTTACAGTAAGCAAGAGTGATTTGAATGCCAAATTTATCTGTTACATTAATTTAGTTGATAACATTGAGTGTCGATACCTTAACTCTCATAATAGTTGATGTTTGCACACAAGTTTGCTGTGATATAATACAGTGCTGGGTCAATATATCCAAGGGATGCAGCAGTTGCCAATAGCAAAACCCAATTTTACTCCAGCTCGGTCAAACAGCATCCCCACTGAACGCATTCATAAAAGTGGCACCCATTCCACATGTTTACTTTGTGTGTTTGTTGACGAATAACTTCAGGAACTGTCAAAAATAATAATATGTCATTAAGTTGTTTTGATGTTTTAGAATTTCCGTGATTCAATCCACTGTCCCACACATTTCCTTCCAAAGTGAATTATTGAGAGCTGGAATATGAGTTGGATTACTGACCCAGCACTAAGTAATAACATATACCACCAATGTTCTGTTCTATATTGCCTGCCTGTGCATGTATATTGTATATATTGTACAATAGTGTTTATTATTCACCCTTCATGAAGAGCATTAATTTTTATGTTATATTAAATTGCAGACGGAAAGTTCCAGCAAGGCTAGTGAACATAAATTCACTCGAGTATTGAAGTACATAAGATCGTGGGAGATATGCTCTCCAAATATAGCAGCCGCAGTAGAGTTCTGTAGAGACAGGATCATTGAAATGAATGAAGAAGATTTTGAAGAGCTCTTCCAACATTTGTTTCCAGCAATCGAACGTCCAAAGACAGCACCTGCAAAATCCTCTAGATCAACGTACTGAACTAGGCAATTATCTTACCCCAATGAGATTAACTATGAGTTGTTGCTAAATTAAATTTTCTTTGCAT
Organism: Himantozoum antarcticum; assembly: GCA_027564295.1. Classification (NCBI taxonomy): domain Eukaryota; kingdom Metazoa; phylum Bryozoa; class Gymnolaemata; order Cheilostomatida; family Bugulidae; genus Himantozoum; species Himantozoum antarcticum. The sequence goes on from JAOQGN010122081.1 coordinate 9,532, forward strand.
TTCCAATTTTTTATTGTTGTTGTTTTGTTAAACATAAGGAATCTCTTTATGACACTAATGTATTGATATTGGCCAAGTCAAAGTTCGTTTATCTTGTCACTCATATTTAAATAGAAAATGCTTTGCGGTATTGCAATTTAAAATATATTGTATTTTGTAAATTAATTTAGTACATTAGTGAAGAAAAATAAATCTATAATACAACAAGTTTCTAACATGTTATTAATACTTTTAATAGATGTACACTATTTACAAATGGACATGAATGTTGGTAGTACATGTAATACCGACATTTACATGGGCAGACGTTTGGACATTTTGCAGAGAAGCAATTATAGCTAAGCATATAACAAAGGGTTATTAGGATATAAGTAAAAATAATGGGCAGACAATGAAGAATACAGATACATCCAATCTGAATGTAACGTGTAAAATAGCACGTACTTGACGGCTCAGACGTAGCACGAGGGGGTGGATGGGATGCTTACTTCTTACTGCCTCTAGGTGCTCTCGGTTTTTTCTCTGCTGTACTATTAGATTTGGCATTTGAGGTTTTAGACTTTGCTGCGGTTTTCTTTGGTTGCTGAAACACAAATAAATGGCAACACTGTTAATGCATACGCCATACAGTACAGAGTGAATGATGAAAGCTTTCACCATAAGGAGGATTGGTCTTGACAGTCCTATCCTGTCATATCTTGAAGATCCACTGACTACGAGAGAGAACATTGCAAAAGTGACCCACCGTAATAGCTTCAAAATTTTCTATTTAAATTAGTTAAGTTAATGAATAATGACCATAGTTGATATTCACGCAGAGTAGTAAATCAATTAATTGGTAATATTAGAGCAGAAATATAAACACTATCTTGTATTGCTGCCAATTGCTGCTCAAATTGACAATGTTATGAAGTGCAATATAAAGACCACACTCAGTGGCCTAAACATAGCTCAGTATATAATACAATTACTTGCCGTCTGTTAATGTGAAGCGAAATTGTAATGCTTTGAAGCTGGAATATAAGAGTAACTGCGTAACTGTAGAGTAGCATACATTATGTATAATGATATATTTTAATTATCGTATTAATTTAGTATAATATAACATATAATATAATTTTCAATAGTAGCATATAATTATAATGCACTACATAGCACAGCAACATGAAAATGGTAAGTTAGAAAACCCGAGTAGCAGGTCTTGTTGGCTAAAAGTAAGGGGACAGATGGGCAGATCTGCAGTAAGGACAGATGGGCAGGTCTACAGTAGGGGACAGATGGGCGGGTCTGCAGTAAGAGGACAGATGGGTAGGTCTGCAGTAAGGGGACAGATGGGCAGGTCTGCAGTAAGGGGACAGATGGGCAGGTCTGCAATGCACCGATGACAAACATTTGGGATATTCAAATGCAACAGAAATCTACTACCGGTATTTCATCCATATATTAACTCAACTCTTCCGAAGTGCCGGTGTAACCGGAAGTAGCAGTAAATCCTACGAAGTGACGCTGTCACCAGGTGCGGGTGTATTTGCGGGTGCGGCATAGGCATCTGTTAGCTATCGCCATAGAGTTAAGATTTCCTAAGAGAGGACACATAGAGCTATCCATTGATATATAGTAATCTATATTAATATTGTATTGGAGATCATGGTTTCACTGAGCGAAATAAAAATTTTTTATAGCGACGGTTTTCTCTTTATTTTGGGACCCGACCCATATGAAAATGGTCATATCTTTAATTAGAACAGAGCTAGAGAGCTTCTTTTTTTTTACATTCAATTTGGGACGATTTTCGCTACACACCTACAGGTATATATAATTAGTGTTGGAACTTCGCAAGGGTCATGATCAAAATTTGTTTACCTTAGATACCTATATCAGCTGTGATTTGGGGAAGTCTGGCTGTTTGGTACTTACTGTTCCACCCAGAGGTTGTAGGTTGGTGTTGAATGTATGTTTCTAGTGCAGAATCCTTCAGAGAATACAATGGTGCAAGTTAAAAGTGTCTAAGATTAATCGTTTTCACACAATATGAAAATGAACTACTTGCACATTAATTTATTATTATTCTGATTTATCGCGTCCAATCATTAAAAAAATTACATAGTGAAAGAGCTAAAGGAAAAAAAATCCAAAATCATTCATATTT
>JAOQGN010122192.1:0-11679 GCA_027564295.1 Himantozoum antarcticum
TACCAACATTGTGTGGGATCAATGAAGGGTTGTAGTGTTAAACAAGATGGCTGATACTCCTCTATAAAGTGATTAAACTGCCTCCAGAGCATAGCCAATGCTGCTAAGCACTTTTACACGTTTGTGATAAACTGTATCTTATCCTCACCGATAACAATATGATCCGTTGTTCTTCAACCTGCTTGTTTTGGAGCCACCTCTAAGGGTGGGGCGACCAATATGCCATTCGCATACATCCAAATAATTCCATGTTTGATATTAAGATAATTGTCTTCTCAGGTTTGGAATCAACACTAAGGGTGGGAGCAATTGATCACATCGCTAACAATATGGGATTTTGTTGGACAGAAACCCAGACCAGAGTGGGTGGTGCAGTGGCCTGAACAATTGGCATTGGTGGCTGTCAAGTCTTCTGGACTGCGGAGGTCACTGAAACTCTTGAGAAGAAACAACTTCCTATGCTGTTCAAACATCTGCTGTCTCAGGTACAAATCCTCAATTAGGATGATTACTGGGCATGTGTCTGAAGCAGGCGCAGGATGCAGGGCGCAGTCCAGAGGCTATCATAAGATATTGGATAATTTAAAGGTCCCAGAGTTAAATGCTTTTTGCCTAGATATTTGAAGAGAGAGAGAGTGGGACAGAGGAGATGAGATGAGAGGAGTCGTTCTATTATTTTAGTGTCAAATCCTTTTTTATACATTTTTTGCAGCTTTGATTTTTATATATTTATTATCCTATCTCGCTCATAGTTATATTTGGATTTTAACTGAATTAATAATTAGTGATTATTTTGTTTATAATATTTGCGCACATTTTATTTCGTTAATCTGTCTAAAATGGAAAAGTATAGCTGTCTATATATCTGAGTGCCATGCTAGTGCTACTGTTATTTGTCGATTAACTGATGCAATTCATCACAATATTTGCAAACCTGATCTATAATATTGACGGTGAGAAGAGAGCAATGGCTATGTTGACCGTTTCAATCCTCAATTGAGTCTCTTTGTATGTGGTGTTAGTTCATACATGGTTACACTAAGTTTCTGTATAATTGTATTGCCTAAATCTTTAGTCTGTTTCAGTATTATATTGTCAGTGATTTCTGGTATCATATTGTTTTAGGTGGCAATGCGATAGCTGAGCTAGTCGAGGGAAACCCACCTTGCCTCTTATATTTTACCTACTGATCACAACAAAGGGAGCAACTCAATCTTGCCCAAGGGTTCTTAATATATAAATGAAACATTTTTTAAAGAATTATAATTGACATACTCCATTACTGTAGTGGGTATCACACCCGGGCCTCACAAATGAGATGCCGTGATCTTAACCACTTCACCAATCCTGTGCCCTGTTAATAAACAGTAATACCTGTTAAAAAGAGGTCAATGTAGTTTTCCATTTTCCTTGGTTGTTTATTTGTCTATCATCTGTATTTTTGAACTGTTGTAGCTGGATGACTTGCGTAATCTGGTACGTGGTAAGTTTACCTCCAGAGAGCACCAGGTGTTGTCTGCCCTCATTGTAATTGAGGTACATGCTAGAGATGCAGTGGCTATTAAGGTAACTGAGGATGTCAACAACCTCAATGACTTTGAATGGATATCACAGTTCCGGTTGGAATCCTTAGTTAAAAATTATGCAAGGGAATCCTTGCTGTCAGCTGAGGTAAGACAACTCCTTACTGCATATGCCACTTAATTGTTATGTATTACTGCTTAGTTATACTATCCGCAACACAAATGCATGTCATATTGAGGAAATTCTTTAGTTTTATTCCTATGTTTGTAACGTGGCCTGTAGTTGAGTGTCTGTAGTTGAGTGTCTGTAGTTGAGTGTCTGTAGTTGAGTGTCTGTAGTTGAGTGTCTGTAGTTGAGTGTCTGGGTTGTTATCGAATTATCAGTAGTTCCGTCCTTATCATATTGTTTTATATGTACTGCTCACTGCTACATAATCCCACATGTACCCAATATCTGTGGCAACTTGTCACCTACAGTTATTTAGTGTATACATACAATTATTATACTTACATGTGCATATAAATACATACATTAGGTAAGTAAATATATACCGTACTTAACGTATAAGAACTGCTAGAAATCATGCCCTGGAGCACAGAAATATAATGTGTACACATAACTGATATTTATTGTCTTCTCGTGGTCTCATGGATTTTGAAATGACTATTCCACAAGGTCAATAATAGTTCGAATTGTCATGGGGGTTTAGGAAGATTGCATATTTGAAAGACTAACTATATTAAGCTAGACTAGTCCTTCCTATTATACAAAGTATCAGGTTGTTATTGAATAGATTCTACTGAAAGGAGACGAGATCTATTGATACAAGTTGTCAACACCGAGTTCCTGTGTGGTTGTGACTACCTTGGAAACAGTATTAGACTGGCCATTACTCCCCCAACTGACAGGTTTGTACATTGCATTTAATTTAGTTTATTATTAATAGATGCAAGTATCATCAAGTTAGATAAAATGGTAGTTTACAATAACGATAAAAAAAGTAATATAAGAAATAAATATGAATAAACAACTGTTATTCAATCATATAGGAATAATAATACATGTACTATGATATTTAACTACTCATATAATATAGAAAAAAACTGTTTTTGTATTTCTGTGTTCTACACAAAGGAGGATTAAAGACTTGCTGGTTGCGTAATGATGCTCGATTTCTGATAAAAACTAGTTTGTGGTGCAAAGGATGCTGATGATCTTGTGTGATTCGATTAAATATTTTATATTATATAAATCTGCCAGTTAGGGGAGTATCGACCAATCTACTTATGGTAATACAATGTACAAACCTGTCAGTTAGGGGAGTGGTTACAAGTCTACTTATGGTAATACGTATATATTAGAGAGTTTTAGCATCACGTTTTCGGTTCAGAAATGTTTTTAATTTTTTATGGTTTTGTTTTACAACGTTTTGCCATACATTTATAGTGAATTTAGAGATTCTGAAAAACAAATTATGCAGACAAGTGATTAGAAAAAGTTAAAAACATAATATGGTATGGTTCAGAACTCTCAATAAGCCATAAAAGTGGAATAGACTTAGACGTTTTATTCGACGTGAACATACTTGTTTTGAGGTCGCAACTGACGCCGTCTGAATGACAACGCGGACCCGCGTCATCATAATGTGCGTATCACGTGGGACAATGCCGTTTTCAGAGGACGCGGTCGAGCTAAAAACGTGATGCTAAAACTCTCTATTATGTAATAGTAATAGTCGGTTGTACCTAATGCGGAAATTGAAGCTTTTTAGTGTAAACTCTGAAGGGCTCAAATTGTTTTATTTTGTCATGATAAGATCTGCGCTGACTTATGGCTGTCCCACTTTTCATACCATTCTTATGTAAGGAAGATGAAGATCGCTTAGAATTTGTTAATGATTAAAGTAAACATTAATATTGTAAGATAGCACGGATATGGTGAGTAGCACATTGTTACCTCCTTACTACTTCTATCTCTGTTATGACTAGATGCTACGTGACCTTAACTGGAGCTCTTCATCTCAAGTTTGGAGGTGCTCCTGCTGGTCCAGCTGGACTGGGTGAAACAGAAACCACCAAAGATTTAGCCGAGGCTATGGCTATTTAATGTGTGGTGTTCAACTGCTCAGATCAGCTTGATTTCATGGCTGTGGGTAAATTCTTCAAAGCACTCACCCGGTACGTCGTAACTTTATCCCATAATTGAACAACAATAGATTGATACTTTTTTCATCTCTCAATTTGCATCAAACTTTATCTAAACCCATTCAGACGTTTCAGTTAGTCCACATGATTGGCTTAACGTCATACACTTGTGTATTCTGTCATTGGCAACTGAAATTGGCATTGGAAATACATTCATGTCCAGGCAAATACAATTCAAATCCAATACAATATCCAATACAATATAACGAATACAATAAATTTTAATTATATTAACCAATATCCATTAACAGTATTTTCCATTTCTTCGTTATCTAGTGATAGACAATTCATCACTCTTCATTGTTCATCCTGTTCTGTATTCTGTCTGCTTTAGGTAGTGGTACGCAATCTCTAACTCGCCTAGCTGCGCACAACACAGCCTTCACATGTTTCCAGAGTGGGCTGACTAATGGCTATGGTATGACTGAATGGCTGGATAATCTAAAAATAGTCATTTTTCATGCAGGGCTGGGGAGCAAATCCACTGTCTTCGTTTTCGATGACACTGAGGTTTGTAGAATATGTCAAGGTCTTTATTTCGAATGTCAATAATTTTCTGAATTGAAACACTGGTTTTAAATGCCAAAAAATATGCCTTCCAAAGAAAGCTAATTTTTTCCTATATTCTCAGGAAAAGGTGGATGTCGCCCACCATTACTCCCCCATCCCTCCACTACACCATTGCAGGTGACCATGATATATTGGTGCACATACTGATCAATTGCATTCCTTGTACATTACTACATCCACTTCTACCGTTAGCTGAGCCTAACATTTATCTTTTTATTGCCGAGATTAGCTGCAGTATTTAATGTGGAATGGTCACTGTATTAGATTAATGTGCAAGTAGTCGAGTGTTTAATTTTCACTATACTTACTTCCAATTTCGTTTACAGGACTCGCAAGCATTTCTCCTACTATAGTATGACGAAAGCTGCAGAGTATTCCAGGATCACCTTTTCAATGATGAATACAGATTCTGCTTTGATGAGTTAGCAAGGCAGAAGATGAAAGTGATGGCTTTGATCAAGAGTTTGACGAGGTGGTCATACAGAACCCCGTCTTAAACTGTGATTTCATGACCGGGGAACACAGGCAACTATAAAGAGATCATTGACCAAACCAAAGTTGAATAAATGTAGCACTCAAGCAACTACGAAGAGATCATTGACCTAATCGAAGTTAGTGTACTGGAGAGCTCAGGCAACTAAATAAAGAGCTCATTGGCCTATCCAAGGTCTGTGTAATGGAATGCTCTGACCAAAAATGCATGGAAAAGGGAAGGCAGAAAGATTATCTAAGTTTTTGTTGACCATTTTTGTGAGTTTTCTGCTCATGGATAAAAGATTATCATAAAAACTTTCTAAGTTGATTTAGCTATTGCCTACATTGTACATTGTAGAAGAGCCCAATTTAAAACAAATGATGGAACTCTTATTTTAAGTTCGCAACGTCGGCAAGTAATTATCATTCGAATGATACATTCAAGGAATGTTTGCTATTGGCGCCAGACAACTCAAAATTTGATTTTTGCAGCATAATGTGTAATGGCAGAACATCCCACTCGCATATTTGTCATGTAGGGTAGGAATTCAGATTACATCGTGCCTGTGTATTGACTGGAGTTGGTATACTAGAGTTTAGATCTTCAAGTATAGCAATTCAACAGCTTCCTCAAATTGGTGGTTCGAAATCTCCAGATGGAGACTCGAGAGTTTCAGGTTGTTCATGCTAAGTTTTAAGGTTCATATGAGTGAATTAGGCGAAACGTTGTTCTTATTTCTAGATAGTCAAACTCATAGATGAGGTTTTTGATTGACTACAATAAATTAAACACTGCACCGATGAAGCTTGTGCTCTTCAATGATGCTGTAAGACACGTCTGCAGAATTGGCAGAATAATCAGAGACCTGCTCAGTAACACACTCCTTGTGGGAATGGGAGGTAAGGCTAACAGCTGTTATTGGCAAATTGACAGTTTGTGTGCTATGGCAGATGTAGTCCCCTGATCCAAGTCTGATAACTTCGTTTTCGGCAAAAAAAATGCATATTTGTCATAAAGTAATAGTCTAAAGTCATACGAAGCACATGTAATTCAGGATGATGATATTCTTTCATTGGTAAAGGATACTAAAACCAGAGCCTGGTGGGTGGCCACAGCAGTCGTGGAAATCCATTCATATTCAGGGAGATACAATTCCAATACAATATCCAATACAATATAACGAAATAATTATAATAACCGATATCCAACTTTCATAGTAATTTGTCAATAATCTAATGTTTTATTTATTTTCAATTTCTGCTTTAGCTAGTGGGAGACAATCCATAATTCTTCACTGGTTATTCGGTTCTGTGTTTTGTTTTCTTTAGGTAGCGATAGACAATTGCTAACCTCTGAGCTGCACACGTCGCAGACTTCACATGTTTCCAGATTGGGCTGAGGAAGAACTATGGTATGACTGAATGGAGCGATGATCTAAAAAATAATGATGTTACAGGCAGCGCTGGAGAGTAAAGCCACCGTCTTCCTCTTCGGTGACACTCAGGTTTGTAGGATATGTTCAAGTTTTTATATCAAATGTCCATCATTTTCTGAACCGATGAAGCATGAGTATTGGATGCTAAGAAATTCCCCTACAAAATTTAACTAATTTATATATTAGCCTCCCGGGTAAAGGTGGGGTTCGCCCACCTTTACCTACCCTCTTCTCTCCTGCTGATGACCATGATAATATATTGGTGCGCGTACCAATCCATTGTATTCTGTGTACATTCCATTCATTTCAATTATTAGGTGAACTTTCATGACCGGGAAACACCGGCAGCTATGAAGAAATCATTGACCGGACCAAGGTCAATGTAGCGTAGTATTCAAGCAAATAAATGAAGAGCTCATTGACCAATCCAAGGTTAGTACAATGGAGTGCTTAGATCAGACTTGCATGGGAGGAGGAAGAGGAAGTCAGACGCATTATCTAAGTTTTTGTAGACCATTTAGTGAGTTTTCTGATCATGAAAAATACATATAATTATATTGTCCTCTACTTTCGAATTTGAGTTAGGTGTTGCCTAGAAATATTGTCCCCCATGTTTTGAAAATGTTGGAATGTTAAATTTACAACATTGTTCGAGTACGAAAGTAATTACTGAATGAACGCTGCTATGGGCAAAGCATTCCAAGGAATGTTTGCTATTGGCAACAACTCATAATTTAATTTTTGCAGCATTTTGTGTCGTGGCAGAACATGCCACAAGCGTATTTGTCATTTAGTATGTCTTCAAATGACCTCCTGTCTGTGAAATGAATAGAGATGGCATACTAGAGTTTAGAGCTTCGTGTATAGCGGTTGAACAGCTTTGTCGAATTGACAACTTGAAAACTCCAGATGGAGACTCAAGAGTTTCAAATTGTTCACACTACTTTCAAGTTTCATATTTGTGATTTAGTTTGAAAACTTGTTCTTGTTTCTAGATGGTTGAAATCATGGATGAGATTTTGGATGATACAATGAAGTAAACACTGCACAGATGAGGCTTGTGCTCTCCAATGATACTGTAAGAAACGTCTGCAGAATTGGCAAAATAATCAGAGAGCTGCTCAGTAACACACTCCTTGTGGGAATGGGAGGTAAGGCTAACAGCTATTGTCTGCAACTGACAGTTTGTGGGCTATGATTGATTTAGTTACTCTGACTAAAGCCTGACTAGTTTTAGTTTAGTTTAGTTTTATTTCACTCATAATAATATATCATGGTTTTCAGTGAAAATGCTAAAATGTAATTGAAGTTGAACTAAATATGCCAAATATGTAAAAAGATGCATTGCATAATATTTAGATGTATTACATGTATAATAAAAATAATATTTATATAATATATCAAAAAGAAAATATATACTCATATATAAATCGTTTTAAAATTATTTTACATTATCAATCTAAAAGCGATACAGTTTTTGCCAGCATTTGTTCGGCATTTAGGCTTGATATTACATAATACATGCACTGTGTTAACTTGGTTGTTGTTGTTGCTGGTGGTGGTTGGCTTGGAGTATAATGTACGTTACGATTTTGGTAGCACTATAATACTTATGCAGTCATCATGTGCAAAAACGGTACATGTACTTCATTTTGTTATAACACAATAATTCATGCAACCTACACCGACAGCTTCGTGGCTTGGCTTCTCTAGATTTCCATACTTCGCAATTGGCGAAATAGAGATAATGATATGATGGGTGGTCAGAGGGGGTCAGTTTTGGCGCAGTTGGTAGCAGCCTGAAGTTGTAATCCAATTGTTGGAGGTTCTAGTCCCAGCTGTGGCATTTTGCCAAAAAAAGCTTTCTGCAAGCATCTAACCACCATTTGCTGCGTGTGTTGCACGTATAGCAGAACGATTTTGCATCGTTCCGAGCAAATTGCCAGTCATCAGAAAATGAGGTTAGCGATAGACAAAATGGAACACTTTTCTTGGAGCACCTTTTGATTTTGTAGTGAATACTAACCTGAACACTATAATTTAAGCCGTTAGGATCCCTGTCTAACATGTGAGGTTTTCCTTCCTCTATAGCTGCAACTTCGTCAGCTGACATTTTAATATAGTAGAGTTGAAATATAATACAATAAAGATGTAATTGAACACTGCCTTCCACTCAACTCAAGTGTATGTTAGAAAGTGGCGATGCAACAGAAAAGCATCTTGAAATATGACAATAATAGTGACCGATGGAAACTTAATTGGAAGGATCAACAATACTATGACTCAAAAAATAGTGGAACAATTTAATAATTGCTAATAATTTGACTCGTTAGTTAATTATGAAATATTACCCACCCGGCTTGATTCACCTTTTGTAGTTAATTAGAATTTACCAAACGATAATTAGTATCATTTTAGTTTATCTCTACACATTCATATTACATTATATTAGTCAATAGTCACACATCTGTGGCTATGGCATCGATATCAACACAAGGCACGATAATTGACAAATAGAGTGAACTATGATGGCAGTGTTGAATTGACATCACTAGAAGACCAATCCTAGTAGTTTCTTCAAACTGTATGTATGGACTCACAGTCACAAGTGAAGATGATAGCAATATCGATAAATATTTAGCTTAGTTTTCAATTTCCTTAGTGGCAACCCAATAAGCAAGTCAAGGGAAGCTCACCTGACCTCCAACATATTACCATAAACCATTAAAACATATTACCATTAGCATATTATTTCAGAAACCAGGGAGGACTATGATTACAAATATTTCCCAGAAATTCTTAGAATAGGAATTACTTGACAAGGGGATTCGGCAATTCGCAACTAGGACTTTATAGGATTGATCATACCGACCCCTGCTTGACTACTGCCAAGTCTATACTGAGATATTGGTTGCTTGCAGAATGCACCATATAATCTAATATACCAGTTATGTGGTAGTTTAGAAGTGATTACCAATTACCATGCTAGCCGTTTTCTTTCCAAAATTTGTGTAACCAATGAATGAGTACAGAAAACTTGTCAATCGCAATTACAAAGTGCAACAATGAAACATTTATATTTTGCATTCTCACTCCGCAGTATCCTGGCTAACAAAGCCAGCTGCATTGAGGGTTATGTGTCCACGGTTCAGTGGTACGTGTTGGGTTGTTGGGATAGCAACACCTATATGCGCCTGCCGCGAGCACAGCAACTCTCAATACAGTTGGTTTGGTTAGCCAGGCTAATCCCGTAGCTGGTTCACCACACCGTTTCACACTTTCAAATAAATATTACTCCCAGACATGCACTATGTTGGCCAACATGCCTACATTCGGAAGTCAATTGTTCTTGCCTTTGGCAGACAATAGAGATGTGGTGACAATAACAATTGAACGTGGTTTGCACAATAATGATTTATATTGTTACTGACCTACAGCAGCACTAGCAACAAACATTTATAGTATGAATATCTAAGGAATATTTAATTTGAATATCAATGTTAGGAAATACAAATTGATACACATGGGTCAGATCCAATGAGTGCAATTGTCTGAAGCCTCCATCTTTGTTCTACTAAAGATTTCTTCCCAATTGACAGGTACAACCGATGAGTTTCGCGATGAACCCTTTCTTCCCAAGCTGAACAGCTATTGTCTGCCCATTCATTCTATACATAATGATAATGACACTCATAATTCTGGCACATTGCCGACTCTCAGTAGGCCAGATCAAACATGTACCCGAACCAGTCTATCACCCTTATTCTAGACAGAGTTACAAGTCTACTGATTGCCTTAATCAGTGGGTCGGAAGCTCTGGATACCATTACTCATAAGCACTATCGTTTCCTTGACGTATTTTATTAAAATAATTACATGTAATAATGGGTACTCACTGTATTCATGACTGCTGTATTCTGACTGTATCTTTGTATTGTGAGAGTTGTGTGTGTGGTGTGTGAGAGCTGTCTGTGTGGTGTGTGAGAGCTGTCTGTGTGGTGTGTTACTTGTGTTAATGTCATATGACCAGTGAGCTAAAGGAAGAGATACACTCATGTCTACTTATTACATGATAAAGCATGGTATAATATTGACACAAGCACCAGATACAGCATTAGATAGATCAAACAACCCAAGATAGCCTAATAACCAACTGATCTAAACATTAGCAGACAATGTGGTATAACTGGTATAACTGGTATATCAGTTATTCTTGTAAAATATTCCTATAGAGATGTATCATATCTATATTAAATATTTCATATCCAATATAGAAATTAGATATCTGTTGGAGTACCAATAGCTGCGATGATTGCCAAGTCAGGGCTGGATAAAAAGTATCACAATCCCTATTAAGCATGGTGTATCATTCTCCGTACAATTACTAATCTGTACAAACCGATCAAATAGTATCTCACCGTAACCCAACCACAAGTTAAATGAAAGTCCCAGAAGGCTCAATGGGCTAGGGTTGAGTCCCAAAACTGGTTATTACTTAATATAATTATATTCGTAATGCGTGTAATTAAATTAGTGCAAATAATACATAATATTACATGTATGTAGGAGGTTAAATATACATGTACAGCCATTCCACTTGCTTTGGGGTCTTGATGGCGAAAGTCATATAATCTATTCCTGGCTCATGTTCACATCAGTGACGCAAAGCAGAGCTGTTTCCATACAAAAAAAGGAGTGTAAAGTAGTACCAGCAGAATTATAAATCTGTCCGTGGGCCTTAGGCTAAACGGGCCCTACATTTCCACATTAGCAGATAAGCCCAAATCATAACACCCCTGTGCAATAAGTAGTGCTGGAACAATCTCTTGAATTGAATCTATTCAAATCATTAGAGTTTGGTCAATAGTTTATCAGCCTATTATACATTAGCATGTACATGCAATACATATTAATATTTAAACAAGTATTATATACATGTACATGTTTATACATATTTTTCAAACAGTAGGCATGTTCAATCCCCCAGACAATCCTGTAGTTCCATTTTTTTCAATGTATTTAATCTTTTCAGTCCATTGGCAAAACTAGGTTTAAAATAGGGCTAATTACATTGTATATCAAGATTAGACAAGGACTAATTAATTAAGATTCTTCTTTTCAAATAAATCGACAGAGACCAAATAGGAAGATAGAAAACCGGGCCAAGAAGCAGTGGTCGAGAGATGATTGAAACTCCATTGAACCAATAATGCACAGAATCATGATCAAAAGATTATAAAAAAGCCTACCTAAATGCAGAATTGAATTGCATAGAAAAAGTAAGATCTTCCCAGCACTAGTACCCTGTCTCATGGTTATGGCAAAATCACAATAAGATACGTCTTAAATAAATATGTATTTAGCAAGCCAGATAGCGGTGAAATGAGTTGCTAAACGGGAAACAAGTTGTGGGAGTGGCCGGGGAGGAGAAAAAGTCAGGCTCTTTCTCCTCCTAGAATGGCCCCTCTCAC
>JAOQGN010122303.1:0-11679 GCA_027564295.1 Himantozoum antarcticum
TTGCTAATAATTATGCTTTAATGCCCAGCTTTGCTTTCATGAACCAACAATTGCTTGCGACAGAGCAGGAGCTGACCTAGTTTGGGTGGAATGCAAACAGAGCAAGCAGCACTGCTGGCACCAACTGATTGGCCTACTGTTCATCAGACCATTGTCCGCATGGTCCATGTTAGCATTATGATGAGCTTTGGTGCGCAATAGATTTTTGGGGCATCAGAGCTACATGTATGTTATCACATCACCCATTAGATAATAGAGGTTATGAAGACAAAACAGGTACTAGTCCTGGATAAACCCAGTGCATATTACAATCATATATTTTGGAACATACATCAATGCTTACCATAATATTTCCATCATGTTATACAATGTTGCATTTTAGCAAATATAATTATTATATAGCATCAGGAATTGTAGTAACCATAACTGTCTTTCTCAGAACATTCTGAACAACCAACTAAAATGTGTCATAGGTGCCTGTTGCAGCTTAAATTGTTTTGCTTTTTTGCAGCGCAATTGCTATTTTATTTATTATAATTATATTGGAAAACTTTTCTGTTAAGTTATATTAAATATTTCATTTTGGTATATGTTTTGTCTAGCTGCTACATTGCAAAACTGTGATATGGACATCTCCCTTTCCAGAATAGCAGAGGCATAGCTTTGCCTACCAGCCAACAATAATACAACAATCATGGCGAACTCTGCCTTGCAAGTGTAATTGTTTGCTTGTTTTGTATTATTTTAGGTGGTGCATGTAATCCAATACAGTAGCGGAGGTAGCCAGTGGAAATTCTCCTGGCCTCCAGTATTTATCCTGTTGATCAGAACACAAAGAGCAACTTTAACTCTTTCACCATGCAACTTAATTTAAGATTGGCCGCTATTAATCAAATAATTTGTAAATTAATACAGAGGTAGTTAATTTCACATATTGTGTGAAAACAATCAGACTTAGACCCTGTTAACTTGCACCATTGGATTCTATGAACGATTCCTCACCAGAAACATATATTCAGCACCCACCTACAACCTCTGGGTGGAACAATATGTACCAAACAGTAAGACCTTTTGAACTCACAGCTAATTTAGGCATCTAAGGAATACATAAATTTCGATCATGACCCTTGCTGTGTTCCAACATTAATTATATATTGGTGTGTAGCTAAAGTCACCTGAATTGAATGCGAAAACCTTAGCCTTCTAGTTCATTTCTAATTCAAGATATGACGAGTTTCATATCAGTCAGGTCACAAAGTAGAAAACGCAACCGGGAAAAAAATCGACTCAGTGAAAATTAGATCTCTAAATTCAATAATTAATATAGATGACTATATATCAATGGATATATAGCAACCTATATATGACTAAGCATAATACTATATATATAGTAATCTACCTGTCCTCTCTTAGAAAATCCTAACTCTATAGTGATAGCTTGATTATTATTGAAGATGTGAATTTTTTAACGGACGGCTACCCCCAAACCGCAAATAGCCACTCACAGCTGTACTTCGGCCGACATCATATGACGCACTTCCGCTAACAGTGGCACTTCAGAGGTAAAGAGTCAAAGTTAAAAATATTGCGCAAATAATTTTTAGCAGAAAAATTTTAACGATTTGGACATGGGATTCACACCTTCATGATCGAGGTGCCGTGATCTTAACCACTTGACCGTCTCTGCTCCCTGCTGATAGGCTTGGGATAGTTGTGATAGGTTCCTCCTCTTTCTATGCTACTCCGCCTGCTGACATTGTAATTTAGCGCCAAAAGTAGGTGGAAGCTGGTTACTTGCATGCACAATTGCCATTAAATTCCCAATCATGGCTACTTATTGCATTGGATTGGACTATGTAGACAGTACACCGTGTGGCCCCAAGTGTAGTGCATATAAATCTAAGGTTGAGTGATACAATACAACGTTTAAAATCCAAAATGAGTTGGAAAAATATCATGTTATAAACTATCCATTAGTCATCACCATGTAATTCCGCTCTTTACTATAAATGAATTTCTAATGGAGTGGAATGGCGACGCACTAGGCTTGGGTGAGAGGTAGCCTGAAATGTAGACGGTGTTGGCGATCACAGATCCGATAGCAAGTGCTAACTTTTGAACATTTTCTAGCAAGTTTATCAGATGCTGAGAGATCAATGGGAACCAGGCTGCTGAAGCAACGTTATTACAAGAACAACTTGACTGCTGTATAAATGACCAGTGATTTCCATTTAACACCATATCGTTTTAGTATCACTAGACCATTCAAACTCCTCCTAGCTGATAGTAAAATCTTATATAATGTATAATATATCTATAATTAGTCCGATCATTTAAACAGCCTTTAATTCATCCAAGCATTCAAACAACTGAAATTTAAATCAATTATCTTGTATTTGATAAAATGTACCAAATGTAACAACGATACCAATTGTATTTGATAAAATGAAAATGGGAAAGTAAAATCCAGTAACATAGTCTTCTCAAATAGAAATGTAAATGAAAATGTAAAATATATATAGTATGACACGGACTAATGCCTACATCACATATAGGAAAAGTGGTGTGTCATGAGATATTGCCTAGAGTCATAACACTTATCTCTACTTAATCCATAATATATCGCTTATCAGTTAACTTAATACATTCCATATGCACCAAACAATAACAACCTGTGCTGCATGGAGTCAGCAATATACATGTATACACTGTATGATTGCATCACTCTGTTCCTAAGGGAAATGGAAGTTTTGTGCATCATTGCTGTAGTGGTTTTTCCCATTGCGCAAGTTAGCCTAACTCATGTTAGCTAATACGTCGGCTTGTCCTATGTATCAGCGTTTTCACCGATAATCATGCGATCATGACACGGTGAAATATGTTTGGAATTCCATGAGATCTTACACATAATACATGCCAGCATATATAAGAGTTGGCCAGTAATATGGTCACCATACGAGGTAGTTACTGGCCCACTGCATGTTTCAGTTGCTATTCTATAGAAATGTAGAACAATTGGTATTCCATTATTTTTGTTTTCGCGTCGAACATTGGAATATAATCAATTTCAACTGACTTGCAATTATTATGTAATATTGTACTCTATGATGACACCTTAATATATCGTCACATCAGAATGTATTGTCATACAGTTAATGAATGTAAATGCAGTACTGGTGCAGCATGAAGGTTGGATGTAATTTACAATGGGCTCACACTGAGGACTTCAAGGAAAAGGAAACAATATGTGACAATTGACAGGTAAGCGAGAGGCTGCTCATGTTTGGAGGCTAAAGTCTTCAGAATAGGGATCATAAGCAATCTTGTTACGGAAACGCATTCATCATAATTATTCTAATTTCATTGGAGCAAATAAAACTGTAGTTTATTGGCAAATGCAATTCAATATATATCAGTTATCACTACTTATCGCAAGAGGCATGACAGGGTTATAATGGATATAAATCATAAATGTAAGCTTTGCAGTAAAGCATTTGTAATTAAAACAGATTGAGAACCTAAATCATCATGGATCGGGTGGATAACGTATAGCTCTTACCTTCATCTGTATCTATAGCTATGTACATGGCTAGGGAATCCATTTCTGATAGGAATTCCAAAATGAAGTGGAAATTCACTAGCAGTTCAGTTGGATATTTAGGTTAGTCATGATGACGCACAGCATGGAGTTTGGATTTTACAATATTTTTGCTATAGGGAAACCATTTCGGATAGGAATTCCAAGATGAGATGGAAATTCACTAGCAGTCCAGATGGATATTTAGGTTAGTCATGATGAGGCACAGCATGGGTTTGGATTTTACAATATTTTTTGTTATAGGGAAACCATTTCGGATAGGAATTCCAAGATGAGATGGAAATTCACTGCCCATTTGCTTGTATATTTATATTAGTTATAATTATAATGATGTACTGCAGATAATGTGGATATTGCAATTGCTGTAAAGAACCCAATCATGATTTAATATTCTTGGAAAAGCAAAATTCCATTTTCCAGTCTTTGCCTACAGGCGTATGTTACTAACAAGATTGGCATGGCATTTATATGCATAAGGTCAAAAATAAACTGCTCATTTATTGGTAATAATTACAAACCAATGGGTGGTGGATGCCAATCGTTCCAATAGCATTTGATGGAACTAAAGCTAGGAACGTTAAATATTTTTCATTTACTGCCATTAAACAAAGTGTTGCAAATTGTTACAGTATAACTTGCAAAATTCAATTAGAATGTGTACTGAAATATGGCGCCATTTAGTAACGGTCGCATCCAATGATGTACCATATTATGTACCTAATAATGCTCCAGGTCACTGCTAGAAATGATATAGTCGGCAGCTCATGAAATACTGACTAATGGAATCCCATCCTACTGGTATATAAAACAAATGTTGGGAGCGTTAGCAGCACAGTGGCGCCAATTTTACTGAAATGCAGAACTTCCCATAGGCAATATAAACTAAATGATGCCAAAACATGATGGGAAACACTTACCGGCTATTTTTGCAGCCGAAAAGATAAGTAGTGGTGGCTATCTAAAGACAGAAGTAGAGAAACAAACCAATCTTGATTGTAACTATGAGAAAAGGTATAGTATAAAATCATGTTTTCGTTAAGACTATTGTTTGTATTGTGCTGCATTAGTTTATTTTTGCTCATAATCTGATATGAATTCCAGTGAAAAGGCAATAATAAAACTTACTTAGTTGGTGTTAAAGCCTAATGAGTTTTACAGCACGGAATAACTAATCAATTGTTCATGCATCAATGCAAAATAGAGACAAATAATATGAAATACAACAGTCATAAGCATATCATAAATCAGATGAGTTGACATACCCAAAGAGCCAATAACCAAATTTCAATATGCAGTAGCACAATGATCTATTGCATTGTGATATGTTCCAATGCTGAGGCCATAAATCGTTGCTCAATAAATAGTTTGGAACGGAAGAATTACAATAAAAAGCTAAAGATAATACTTGATGGATAAATTAATTAATAATAGTCAGCCACTTAATTTCAGGAATTAACGTGTTTGGCTCGTTGTAAGAGCTGAATATTCTAAAATATCCACATCTAAGTTGGAAGGAATTCCGTAATTAATTATTTTAAAACTGATATTTAGTAATGATAAATAATAAATATATACTATACTATACATATAATATATAATAACAATAATAAACATTGATGAACATAGGTAAAGTTAGCTTCATGATATTCCCAAGTTGTACATTTTTTAAGTTTAATCTAATGTATTCTACTCCAGAAAAAGTTCTGTCAACGATAGTATCAAAGATTGTACCTAAAAATATAATAATAATTAGTTCGCTTGCATACCACTTAATGAAACTGTCAGACATTTACGACTAAGCAATGGAGGAAACTTATTACCGTCTGGTCACTGGGTACACACACTTCATGAAAGCTGTTTTCTTCTCATTTACGGGCCACAGCTTAAAATTGGAATGTTCAGAAAAATCTTAGTATCGGTGTACTATGCCTCATTAGCATGGGGAAAATAAAATACTACTATTACTAAAGAAACTGGTAACTTTATGCATCATTACAATTGCCGTTTTTCCAATGGCACATCATATTCGCCCACCTCATGTTACCTCTGAGATTACCTCTGAGATTACCGAAAATACTATTCAACATTTGCGAGCCATATCTGATGTAGAATATCACAATCAGCGCTAAGAGATTTATTTCGCTTGCCAACATATTTCTACGTTCGTTCTTTTAGGATACCTCAAAGTGAAGTTCACTATGATGAAAGGCGTCGATAGCTAAGGGTTAAAGATGAGTACCGCCAGACAGGCCAATATTTCCTTATCCGAAAATGCTACTGTTGGAGTTAAGGACTATAAATATTTTGATTATAGTTTTGTGTGTTTCATATAGGGCTGCAACAATTAATTAAAATAATTGAAAATCAAATTGTCACGTTAAAAAACGAATCGAAACTTTCAAAAATCAAAAATTGAGATAATCATAATAGTGCACCTCTAGTAGTTACAACCAAATAGAGCTGCATCGTAATCGACAATCTCAGAAAAGAATAAGCAAATAATATTTCCAAGGCTACTTACTACCAGTCAAATTAAATTTATGAACAATGCTTGATATTCTTTGGGTTTTTCGTTCCAACTAAGTTACAGAGAAATATATTTATGCATATTATCACAGCAGGCCTATTTGTTATACTTTCAATTCATAGTTTTTGATGATCATTTAATCCGAAGGAAATAAATCTCAAAATAATGAATCGGAATTGAATCGAATTTAAATAATTTCAGTCAAATATCAAATTGAATTGAATTGAAGTGGAAATGCTGGATCGTTCCAACTCTAATTTTATATACCATGATTGTCAGCATTTGCTATCATTGTGACTTTTGTGTTTGAATTATTTATTATGCTGACCTAATTAAATACGCAAGTATATATAACAAATATATGTATAAATTGCTAATTCTAATATTTCAATTTATTGGATTATGCATGTATTTAAGTGTTATAGTGCAAAACTAGCCGCTAACCAGCAAAATGTTAAATAATAAGATCTCTTCTACAATTTCCCACATATTGTTTCCCACAAGTCTGGAAATAGCTATTTCTCAATCCTTGTTAATTAGGATATAACAATGTTGTTGGCGTTGTCAGTAAGTTGTAAAGAAGACCTGTCTGTGTACTGTGTATAGGAGGTAAAGTATTTGCATAAAATAGCTTAGTTCTAACAAATTGATATGCTTTCTATGTCGGTCAAATGATCATAATCATTTTCTTGTTCTGTAGATACATAATGTATATCATCTACAACATTAACTTCTGTACATTTTCAAGATATTTTTGCTACGTTGTGCTGCAAATTGGGAAAATTATGGTGCCAAAATCAGTTTGCACTGGGCCATGTGGATCACAGCAGAGCATGACCGCGTACACACACATTTAACATATTCATTCCTTTCCCAAAACAAGTATAAGTGCAAAGCTGTCACTCTCTTTGTCAGCTTCTGATGGGTTAGGAAATTCATCCTTCATATTTACCTGGCATTGTCTATACGCGACAGTACTGTACTGAGATTTTGGCTACCTTTTGCCATTCCCAGTAAAATAATATGCTGTGGTCATAGTCACTAGACTGGTAGGGATACCATCACTTTGATAAAATTGTCGGAAAAATCCACATGAATAATTCTGAACACCTACAAAGTATACTCTAGTCATATAGACTCTTCCGAACATCAGTAAAAGGTCAGACTAACAAACAGTCAACCAGGTTTTTGAATTTTTTACGAGATTCAATTTGTGAGATAGCAATTGTTATGTTGAGTAGCACCTATTATAAAATGCATTCCTTTTTACATTAGCCAGTTTATGATTCTCTAGACAATCAATGTTATTGACAACTATTAATCTGAAATAATGGCGAATGGATTAAGTAGACACAAAAATATAGATAGTATACCTGCGAAAGGTATGCTATTAATTGAATTGCCTTTCTTCACCGGCAATCCCAATACTCAAACCTCAACAAAATGTTGAAAGTTGCTGTTGTATCACGCTACAGTATTGAAATTATACCATCTGTACTAAGTTGAACGGCGTCTCATATAATATGCCCCGTTATTAATTTAAATCCAAAATAATGTATATCAGAAGGGTAAAACAATATGAATAGGAATATCTTCTGTGGCCACAGATAAGACAATTGCGTATAAGCTGGCAAAGCTAAGAAGTAAGTGAATCATATTGTACATCTTACATTAGGAATATTGTCATAAGTGGGAAAGTTTGGAAAAATTTGGAATTCCAAGATAAAGTGGAAAAGCATTATCAGATTATATCATACCATGAGTCATTACTATGGAAAAAGAGTTGAATGGATTTCACAACACGATGCAACATTATTCGCGGTGCAAGAGGAATATTGTGGATTTTACAGCATGGGTATTCCAACCTACTGTCTTTGTTTGCAACTGATGACTACTTGATATAAAATGGATCAATCATAAGCAGTAAAAATGCTAAACAAACAGCAATGCTCGTGCTACTGCACAATGCTATTATGTTATAATGCTTCTACAATATTCTAGGACTGCCCAATGAAATATGTGTACGTATTTATTGAATTGCTTAACTAAATTTCCCCTGTCATTTTCTAAAATAATTGCTATGATTTGACTGTTTGCATTTTACCTCCGATTTATTATAGTCTAGATGATGAGGTGTAGCTATATAGGGATTCCAACTTTATGGTATAAAATTATCATGCTGGCAGTGCCAGTACCCTAAGCATTGCAGCAGAGGATTTATCAAGTGCTACAGCTTTCTATCATCAAAGCAGAAAACATAATTTAAATTAAATAATGGCTAGGCTCATGGACGGAAGACAGCTAAGGGAGGCGACATTTGATACGAGGGCAACAGGTGGGCGTATGGAGACAAAAGTTAAAGTGCACTCCAGTGCTGATTGCAAATATGTAAAAAAGTAAGTACAATTATTAGACACTAGATTCAAGCAAGATTTTGTACTAAAATTTATATAATTTCATAAATATAGTTTGAATACTAAACAAGCTTAATAAAATAAAGTTCCAAATACAGATTATCTTTTGAGCTTACAGATCTTGCAAATAGAAATAGCGACCACAATATAATGGGCTAATAACAGTCACAGTTTAAGTGAGAAAAGAGAGACCACAACACCGGTAGCACTTGTGATATATGCCAGAGTAGAGAAGGAAAGTTGGTATATGAATATCCTGTGGAATATAGTTAGCAAATCTCACATGCACACTCTTTTTATATACAGATTCAAAATCATAAAATTGGTAGCTTTGAAGTATTTTAAGTGAAAGATTTCCTTATGAACAGTTTTAGCAATCCTAACCATTGTGATCTTTGTTGCATAGTTTTATCAATATTTGGCAGTCTGAAGATTGCAGACATTTCTCTCATTTTCAAAGATGATGACATTAGCAATAAAAGAGGGTTTTCAATGATGAACACATTTTACAGCAACACATAAAATAGTTATATATATATGTATAGAAATAGATGTAAACTTAGATGCAGACACACGTATTATTTTATCCTATTTTTTTGGTAATACAATTATTAATACAATACATATTAATTGAATTTTAGATATTTTTATTGTAAACAAGTTGAATTATTTACCAGAAAGAGATAATCTGGTGGAAAATAAAGATTACTTGATAACCTGCTTACTTGACACATTGCAAGTAATTTGTGCTTAGCTTTGCCTGCCGGGCGTGTATCAGACAAGAAATGTTCTGTTCATACTATGTAAATTGCTGTCAGTATCATGACGATATAGAAGATATTGAAGCTTAGAATTTACAATAAACTAACATTTACAATAAACAAGTACCATAAATCATAATTATATCCAATTTCAATCTTTGCAGGGTAGTAGGGGAATTTCAAAGAGATTGATCCACTATCCAGGAGATTGAGCACAACAGAGGGTGGTGCTGGTGTAACTGGAGGTACATACCCATAGGGCTTCCGTAGTCGAATATGTATTAATATATCGGGTTTTCCGATTGAGGCAAAGGGGTGAATGGTGGGGGTGGTAGGGCGGCAGCAAAATCACAAAATCTAAGAGGTTGATTTTTAAACACAGGTTTACTCACAGAAAAAGACAGTTGATCACCTCAAACAGATTATGTATTAATTCACAACCTTTTCAAATACATGAAACTACTTTATTTTCTAGGCACAGTGCCTTTTGTATATTTTATTTTGTAACAGAAAGTGAATTTTTTCAAAGGAGACCAGAGCCTCGCAGATTGACCATAGAAGTGTGACTGATTTGTTGTGTAGACCTCAAAAAATTGGGTGGGACTGCCGGGTCTGCGCATGCATACATTTAATTTAATAGGAGTTTTCTTTCCATGGCTTGCACATCTTTAGCTTGTAGACAGGCTAACCTTTTTTTAGCGTCACCGCAGCACATCACCAGCGTAAACAAGAAAACAACTCCTAATTACAATGTTTGTTTTCCGTCCAAATTTCGGTCAATATGCGTCGGCGAGGTCTCCTTGTCAAAACTTCCACTTTACCTGGAAATAAATTATATCCAGAAGTATTTAATAGTGACAGATCAAGCTGCTTCGTGTATTTGAAAATGGTGTGAATTAATACATAATCTGTTTGAGGTGATCAGCTGTCATTTTCAGTGAGTAAACAAACTACTGTTTAAAATTCAACCTCTTAGAAGATTTTTTGATTTTGCTGCCGCCCTCCCCACCCCCACCATTCACCCCTTCGCCTCGATCGGGAAACCTGATGTATTAATACATATTCGACTACGGAAGCCCTATGATTGTAATAGTCTCCCTATGTATTAGCTATAAGTATTGTGCAAGCCTCAATTGTTTACATTTCCTAACACTGGACTGCAATGTAGGAGTTGTAATTAATTGTAAAGTGAGTAATACAATCATAGAATTGTCAGCACTTTACTATTTATTGGGAGCACAGGTGGCCTCTGTTCACTAGTTAGTACTCTGGGGGTGGGTGAGATTAATGAAAAAATGAGTAAGAAGGTAAGACACTAAACGGCAAAAATTACCCAGGTCCATCATCTAGAACCCAGCTAAGCTGAAAATGTCACTCTTGCACCTATATGAAAAATGCTAGAGCTTCCGTAGCCAAATATCTATGAATATAGCGCGTTTTCTGATCGATGCGTAGGGGTGAATAGTGGGGTGGATAGGGCGGCAGCAAAATCAAAAATTCTAAGAGGTTAAATTTTAACAAGAGGTTTACATACATAAAGAGACTGTTGATCAACTCGAGCATCAGATGAATAGATTCACAACCTTTGAAAATATATGAACCAGTTTAAATTGGTACATTGAAATACTTTGCATATGATTTATTTCCGATTTCTTATGCTATGGTAAAAATAGCATAAGCATAAGCAAACTGATAAGCAAGTTTCCAAATGAAAGGATTTGAAAAGGCGAATTGAAACATAAATGGTCATGCTGCTGCTACGGCCATCACTCGACTCAATTTCGGAAGGAAATGCTCGAAACTCGTGCTCGGTGTGAATTGCCCATGAAGACCTTGTTAACGCTCCCATTGGCCAGATTATTGTTGTCCGATTCTAGAATGCACTGCGGGGGTCTAACTAACACCAGTCGTAAATGGTACACATAACAGTGGACTGCAACTCGGGAGTTGTCTTCCGCTTGAAAAACCATATCAGTCTACAAAAACGTCAGCTTTGAATTTCCCTCCAGAAGATGCATTTTCTGCCAACCAATCACACAGGACTTCCCTTTTGTTGTTTATAGTGATCCCATTGTTGACATGGGATCGCTTTTCTTCTCCATTGTTGTTCAGATTGAGCCAAACGATGGCCGTCGGTTAGATTTTTGCTCGTCATTCTTGACCAAATTTATTAGTCAAAGGCGTATGTTCACTGTTATCCACGTCATGTGCAATATGTTTTGTTTTATCTGGCATAGTATGTAGATCAATATTATATATTAAAAAAGTGTCAATTGTGTATTTTAACATCTGAAATGAGTATCCAAAACAGGTAATTTTTGTCAATTTTACAATGTCTTAACTTCTCTTTCATTCTTTTTTATCCTATCCTCCCCCCCC
>JAOQGN010122414.1:0-11672 GCA_027564295.1 Himantozoum antarcticum
GTTACAATTACAAGTGAAATAACATCAAAATCGAAAATTGGAGGAATCATTTCGCTCATTTCGATTATTGTTGCAGGCTTATATATTTAATTGTTAATAAAATAATGATAACGATTGAAACACTAAGTGTTTTTTAGTCACCCACCCCCACCTGAGCGCGGACGGTTGGGTGAAGGAGACCATTTTGTCAGTAAACACACTGATATTGTGCGCTGTGTGCCATGCACACACACTTAGAGCACACCGCGGCTAATCATAGAATGGCAACATGACTTTGTGGCAATGATACGGGCCCTGCTAAAAGTGGCCTGGACCATGTAAGTAGATGTTGGGCCATGTACATGTAAGTAGATGTTGGGCCATGTCTTTAGACGTGGGCTGTGGGTTGGGCTGTGTGTAATGGCACTGGCTGCGCAACAGTGCGAACATGTGCCAAAGGCATGTGCCAAAGGACTGACGAGGACACTTACCCGAAATCCAAAATGTTTTTCAGATATATAGCTTCACATGAGCCTAATACCTTAGCTGATATATTTAGACTAATTTACCATAACAAGCAGCTTTCTTTAGTTGAACCGGGAGACAAACAGATTCAAGCAGTAGACAATATAAATATAACACAATATTTAACAGATTATATACACACAGTAGACACGCAGCATACACAATATAGTATACACAACACAGTATACACAACACAGTATACACAACACAGGATACACAACACAGTATACACAACACAGTATACCCAACACAGTATCCACAACACAGTGTACACAACACAGTATACACAACATAGTATACACAGAACACAATACAGTATACACAATACAGTATACACAATACAGTATACAGAGGACGGTATAGAGCGATACATAGCATGCACACAGTATGCAGATGTAAAACATAGCATACACACTATACAGTATTATCTCTACTCACACTACAAAATGCACACAAACACACCACTCGCATGACATACTATAATACACAGACACACGGCTCGCACTACAAATTATACATAAATGCACAACTCCCACTACACATTATACACAGACGCACTACTCACACGACACATTATACACACACACAGACACACTACTCAGTATATTATACAGTAACATACAAGACTGGCTCCCTTCTTCTCATGCAACTTCATATCCTGCACATTGTCTGACACTTTCTGATGAAGAGTTTCATTCCGAGCGTTAGCTTGTTCCAGTTCTGATACTTTGCCTGACAATTCCTGTTCCAAAGTCTACAATATTATACACAAAAGTTTATATATCTGGTACCATTTTTTGGTATAGAAATGAAACTGTGAGGTTATTGATAGAAACTACGTATATGAATATGAACAAAGAGTAAACCATTTTATTGGAAATAATATAATGCATGAACCGTATTATTGGTCCTCATTTGGCACATAAGTCGTACTGCACCAATGATAATAATTATCATATACAATCTTTAGCAAAATAATTCGCTTACTAAGATTCCTTTGACAAAATTCCCTAAAATATATTTGGCAGATGGAATAGTGTCAAATTATCCAGAGAAAGTAGAGTCATGCGCACTTATCCAAGCTATGTGGACACACAATCCGTGGTATGATGGTAGCTATCTGGTATGTATGTGGTATGATTGATTGATGGTGATTGCCATGGTGATTAGATGGCCGAGTGGACTAACGCGGCGGATTTGCAATCGCAAGGCCGTGAGTTTGAATCCCGTGGTAGTCCACTCGTTTATTGTAAGTAGCCGAGTCTGATAGGGTGTTTGTGAAGAGCATCCAGTGCTTTATGCAATGTAGCGTGCAATTCACTGATTTGAGGTTGAAAGGCCGAAGATCGCCGAAGTGTGTTTGTACCCAGTGACCAGGCGGTAATAAGTTATGTCCACCGCTTAGAAGTTACTGTCTAACAGTTTCAAGCGGTATAAGTGAACTAATTATTATTATTATTATTATATATTGGATGTGGTTGCATTCGCCTAGCACAGTGGCAGGCAAATGCAACCACTACACCAGGTCGGAAACCTAAAATATGGAAGCTTCACTGGTACACTTCAACACGCACTGTACACAAGGAAACAGGAATCCGAACCCATGCAGAGTTATCCAACTCCGATAGTTGTGAAAGCGCAGAAATCCATCTGCTGATGACTAACACATAAATAAGTAGTATACAAGCAATAGATAACAATTCTTTTAATTTGCTACAGTAATTTGATAGAAAACAGTAACCCTCGTAACTGGGACTGGACCCGGGCCCTTTGCGGCAAAGCGCCCAACACAGTGGCAGGTGAAATGAGTGGCAAAGTGCCTGGAGCTGAATGTTGCATCCACCAGTACAGAGGAACTGCGGAACCATACCGAAGAAGCAAGCTGCCCGATCATTAAGAAAATATTGCGTCGAGCCTTTGCACGCTGAGATCATTTCTTTGCTATAATATTGTTATGTATTGAATATTAGAAATGGTGGTATATTATGCATTTAATGCTAATCATCAATGATTATATATTTGTTGCAGTCACGAGCCTTAAAGGTTTCTTCAACATCGCCAACACCTGGTCAAAGACCCATTCCAAGCCCACCTGGTAAAAAGCTTCCACCAGTTGATGCCAAATCAGCACAGCAAACAGATGAAATATTAAATTCAATTCTTCCACCAAGAGAGTGGACGGAAAATGGGCAGCTTTGGGTAATGTACCATTTGTAAAACAATATCATACATTTATTGCATATTATAGAGATGTTGGAAATCCAGTGTAGGATTTGGGGAAGACCTAAGATCACAACCGTTAGGAGTATGGAAATGGTTGATAGTGTTATACCCCAATCCCCAACCCCAATAGCCAAGCGAGATCCTAACGGTTGTGATCTTTGGGTTACGTAATTTGGTGATCAACACAATAAAAAATAATCGGCCTAAATAGCAGGGAACTTCTTTATTGGGGAAATAAATACAGTGGTTATATAATTCGGAACCATCACATGGTTTAATTTATTGCTAACATCAATTGTCATGAAACCTGAAAAATATTTTACATAAATGCTGCTGTAGGCTTTAATTTTGTAAACACTTTGTTTTTAAATTGTTGATCTTATATGGAAGCATTGTTTTAGATGGGTATTCTCTATTTTTTTATCAAATAGTAAGCTTTTCAATTACAGGTACAACAAGTCTCAAGTACCCCAGCAACTAGGCTAGATGTAGTAAATCAGCAAGAGGAACTAGACAGAAGATTACAACAAAGACAAGCCAGGGAGACCGGGATCTGCCCAGTACGAAGAGAACTATATTCACAATGTTTTGGTATGGATCATTTGCCACCTTGTCTGTGCATATATAACGGGTCATTAAAATTAATACAAAAATAGATCAATACAAATTACAAATTCATAGATTAGTTTCGATTGCATATTTAGATTTTTTTGCACTCATTGCGCTCATTAAATATTGTAGATGCAATTAACTGTTTTAGTGAGTAACATGTTAAAATTGTAGCACTTGCAACATATATCCCGTAGTCTTAACTCTGGTTGCACTCATTCCATGCGTAACACATATATGAAAATGTTGTAGCACCATCATAATTTTATACACATACGGAGTGAAACCGGAAATGGTGAAAATACATCCAAACTGCACTAATAATTATTGAACCAGAAATTTTTTTAATTTAGTTTTGAACCATAAATGTTTTTAATTTCAGATGAATTAATACGGCAAGTAACAATAAACTGTGCTGAGCGTGGACTACTGCTACTAAGAGTTAGAGATGAAATCAGGATGACAATTGCGGCTTACCAAACATTATATGAAAGTAGTGTAGCATTTGGCATGAGAAAGGCTTTACAGGCGGAACAAGGCAAAGCCGATATGGAGAAGAAGGTATGATGTAACCTGACCTGATATCTGACCTTTACACTACAGTGCAACTGCAGTTGTTGTAGAAAAGCATAGAACCTAGGCCACAGGTCGGTCGCAAAGTGATTTGCAAGTGTTTGAAATACCCACATAGGAACTACTACTCTTTTACCTTTATTTCTATTACTCGTACTTGTTGATGTCTTAATGCCCAGCAATCCACAACAACTCCTTGTCTACTATCTGAACATAACTATTTCTTTCAACAGATCTCAGAACTGGAGCAAGACAAGAGGGACTTGGAGAGACAGGTCAATGAGCTGAAGGCAAAGTGTGATCAGATAGAGAAGAGAGCAGCCGAATTGAGACAAGTAGAGGAGAAAAAACATGCCGAGGAACTTCAGTTCCTGAAACGAACTAACGCACAACTCAAGGTGAGATAAGGAAAATGCATATTTATTAAGCAACAATTTTTCCTCTTTGTAAATAGAAGTAAAAGTACTTTGCAATGCCCATTGATCGTGGGATTCCCTGGACAAGATCATAGCGCTAGTGGATTACTAATTGAAACAGTATGCTGGGCCCTGCACAATATTATTACTTGTAAGTTTTCATAATAGGTACCGTTTTATACACCTTGTAGCCAGATGCATTTGTAAATAGATAAAAACTGCGGTCTGGCCAAACAATCCGAATTTTGCTGCACCATCAATGATATGATCGCATACCTAGAGTATAATTATGGTGCTCGTACCATACCCTGTAATAATTCTATGCATTTAACATGAGCAAACATTGTTTATAACATTTCCTATTTATGATTATATATATTATTTATAATACATTCGTATTATTCCGTTGTAGAATCAGCTGGAAGGTATCATAGCACCAAACAAAAAATAGAAATGGAACGGCCTAGAGATAGACAAGGACTTCTAGTAATTTAACCAATTGGGAGCCATTACACAATGTTTATTGTACATCATTTGACAATCTACTATTTATTTGCCGTCACAATCTGTTTTATGTTTTGCTTAGTACTATTCATCGTCATGCGTAATCAGTCAAGAGGTCATATTATAACACAATCTGGTACATGTATCTCAGTGAACGCAATGCTAGGATTTCTAACCATGATGAATGGTTGATAACCAAATATTTTAATACGAGTTGGTAATTATCATGGCATGATTATTCTTTTAAATATACATTTAGAATTTATCTTGTTTCATGACTAATTAGTAGCACAGAAATGAGTGTTCTGCCAAATATCACTGGATTCCATTTACCACTCATCCACTGGGCTACTTGTGATTGCCCCACAGGAGTTTGTGTACTGGCAATGGGAGGTAATTTCCATTGACATATTGTTTTAGCTCTATTGGTAGATTGTGTCACATTCCGTACAATGTAGCCTACCCATCAGGCCCCGATGCCAAGCGGAATTTTTCATTCATGGTCAAACTAATGGGAGTCGGGAAGAAAGTTCAATTTATTGGAATATTCTTGAGTGGCAAAGAGCCTGATTTTCCAGCTAAGCTGAATGTAATCTAGAATGTCAGCACAGTTGTGACAATGACAAGTACATGTACACGATCATAGTGTACTTACCCAGGAGCACAGGACTAATACGCATTGGTTGTTATTGACTTGAATATCGATAGCAAAAAGCCATTGACAATGCAATGCATAATACCTGGGATAATAGTATAACATACCATAATATATTGTACCAGAAATGGTTACCATGTAGGAAAATATACTAAGGTAATAGTATCTCATTAGTAGTTTGGACACTTTCATTGCCATATATATCAATTAGTGTAACTGTTTACAGCACCAATCAAATGCCAAACTGTGAATGCTATCAATATTTATGCAAAATATATAATATATATAAATGAGTCCTGGTATGCAATAAAAAAAAATACATTCATAAAAAAACCAAAAAAACATATACATGCATATGGGACCAAAAAGGCGTAAACACTTGGCTTAATATACTGTGACTTGGCTTAATATACTGTGACCCTATATTTCAGTGACGACTTCATATGCAATTGCCCATGGCCACTGGTTCCCATAGTAATCAGAGTCACTTTCTTCAAATCCAGAGTGAAGGTTTTTCCTCCTTACCTCCTTGATATTATGAAAACAAATAATAATATCACGCAATTTGCAGTGGATTTCACTCGACTATCTCTGCTATTTGGTTACCACTTAAAATATTAGGCTATTTTGTAACTCCCAAACTACTAGAGATTTTTCAAATTGTTTTCAACTATGGATAGCCCATAACATCAGAAGGGCAAATATAAAAAATCACACCGTGCTGTATTCCAGTTACGAGATTTCAGTTGTTAAAATCTTCAAAATCATATACATGTACAACATATTAATGTACATAATGTATAATCATATGTATAATACATAATGTATACATAATCATATACAGTCATACTGTAGTGTATACATAATCATATACAGTCATACTGTAGTGTATACATAACCATATACAGTCATACTGTAGTGTATACATAATCATATACAGTCATACTGTAGTGTATACATAATCATATACAGTCATACTGTAGTGTATACATAATCATATACAGTCAGTCATACTGTAGTATTACATTGGGTATTCAGGTAGTGCAGAGCCATATAAGAGATATGGCTCTGAGGTAGTGAACACCAGAAGTGGCTACGTTGAATAAACCAATCATCAACAAATTCATTTTGATTGGCTAATTCACTTCATTCACTTCTGGTGTCAAACTCAATTGACCTCACTGCAATCTTACATTGAGTTTTGGGGATTTTGAACAGCTACCGTATATCTCATGACTGGAATGCAATACTGCCATGGATTTTTGTGTGTGGTTTAATATTTTATAGTGTATAGTTTCAGTTACATTAGTTGTGAGGACAACAACTACCACCAAAGATAATTCAAAGTCCAAAAGTGGTCCATGTATGGATCGGTCACAAAGTGTTTTGCAATTGGCTGAGATGCTCACATTGGAATTATTACCCTCTTCAAAGGTAAAAGGGTAGTAATTCCAAATGTGGGCATCTCAACCGATTGCAAAACACTTTATGATCCACTTTGTAAACCAATGATTATTTTGAATAAAACATATTATTTTTTAGTCAGAAATAACATTTTGGTGACGTGACAGAACCTTCGCATCAGCAGAAATTCAATATTTTATTTTGCCTGCATTTCTCTGCACAGCCTAGATTTAAATTGAATCCCATTGATCTAAGTGTAACATTGACATAATTATTAAATTTAGTAAGTGAAAATTAATTCTAAAAGTAAGAATCTTGGCTGAAACGATAGATTTGGAATTTAATTTTCTCATATTTATTAAATATTTAAAACATCCGGCAAGGTAATTAATTTATATTTATTATTAAAATTTAATTGGGTGACCCGACGCAGCGGACATGATGAAATAATCGATTTCGTTTCAGCTTTCCAAAATTAGCCTAAGAGACTGGTATTAAAAATGTCAATTAAAGTAAATATGTTGAGGGTGAATAAAATAATTTCTTGAGTTTCACAAAATGATGATGATTATATAATAAACAAAGTATTTAATTTGTTTGTATATTATTAATTTACTGTTCTTTTCATTTTGGCCTAGAATTTGCTGAGGCTGAGCAAAGATAGTTGGTTTATAGAGTGTCTTTCCCTAACGCGACCTCCTGCCCTAATCACGTTGCCAAGCCTCCATTTCAAGTGAGTCATTGTCTTTCCAGGATGCGAATATGTGCCAAATAGATTTCTAATCGTCTCATGGAAACCCACTATATGAGTCTGATGGGATTATACTTATACACAGAATATACAGGGAGTGACAGTGTAAGCTGACCTTGACATCATTGTTGCAGACGTATGCGTTATCTTATACATATAATATGCTGTGCAATCTACCAGCTGTCAATTAACTTATTTAAATTAACTTATAACTAAGAACAGGAAACTCAGGAAATAGGAAGAGTTTTCTGTACTTGGTGAATGTGCACTGACTAACTGGTACATTCCCTCTTACAGGTTCATCTTTCTTCTTCTTAGTATAAGCAATACTAACTTGCTTTACTCTGTCTTGTATCTAGAAATGATCCACAATTTACTTGTATAATATATAAACTAGATTTAGCTTTAGGCTGCTATGAACATCTAAACTACAAGCATACAAACATCACTACAAGTACCAGCTGTGTACAATACTTTGCAGAATTCAGTAGTGAGATTTGGGAACTAATAGTGTAAATATCTAAACAGAACATCTAACAACTGTAAGCTACAGTAACTGCCGAGTAGTATATATCAGAACATTGTAAACTATAAATATAATTACATACATGCATCTCACAAGGCTTGACTGCAGAAATTGCAGAATTGCACTTGCAGAATTTAGCATTGAGATTTGCAACATAGGCAGATTTTAAGAATTGAGAAAGGCATTGAGAAGTGCAACATAGGCAGATTTGAAGCTTAGCTTAGTTCTAGGATGTGGTTTGGGACATGATTGCACTTAATCAAGAAGATGAAGCCAGACAACTTTCCAATCTACATTATTTTTCTAGTACTCTGGTTATTCGTAAACTGTGCAAGTTTGCACCTAACTCCTGGTCTTATTAACACAGGAGTTATCTTATCATTGAGGAGACAACTTCCATACAGCTTTAGTTCTATTGTTATGGAATTGCTACTCCTCCTGCCTGCTTATGTAATCACGAGTGACTACTTAGTAATTAACTTATGCTACTCATACCAAATCAGATCTCACTCACCCTATACAACACCACAGAAGCTAATTACATGTTATTCACTGAAGCTGTTGCTTACTACTTACTACTTGGATTTTACACAATATCACAGAAGCTAGACAGATATGTTACTCACCCAAGCCGTAGAAGATTGGAAGACTAAGTTATACTCAAGACTCAAGTTACACTTGAGTCTTGAGTATAACTTGAGAGAAACTAGTAATTATAATAACTCGAGTAATCAAGAGTAACTTCGTAATTATTATACTGATGCCTTGTAATACATGTATATTTGTTATAAACCTTTTTGTGAGATTGTACTGTACCGAACCAAATCAAGTATAGACAGTACATAAGCAGTACAATCTCTACTTTTTAGTTCAGTCGTGATCTGGACCGAGGACTGTACACATCGATCCACACGCTGAATAATCACATTCTTCGTTATCATGTTTGGCTTTTGAACAATAGCAAACTATTGTATTACTAATACCTTCTTGGATTACATAGTATTATTAATATCTTCTTGTTGATATAATTACTGAGGCATTCTGGGAGCACCAATTGGTATAATGAGAACTTGGACATGTTCACCATTGAAGCTTGCATCTAATCAATCATAATTGCACAAATCTTTCCGCATAAAGTATGCCAGAGGTTCTGTAATAGTTTGGGAGACTTTGCCAAGTGAAGACAACTACCTCTCAAAAAATGTATACTATATGGGTGCGTTTTGGTAAGCTGTTGAGACAAGGGTCATTAGTGCTCACCTGCCAAACCAGCCCGGGTTGTCACAGTCTAGTTGCAATGTGTTGAGTGAAGATGGCATCATCTCAGATTGAAATATCTGCCCCATGGCCCGTTAAGAGTGATGCCAGGACCCATTTCATTCGGTTGCAGGTACTGCATTGCACAGTAAAAGAAAGTTACAACTCGAGTTGCAACAGCGTTGAAGGGGCTTGCTTTACTGTGTCACAACATGTGTGTTTGATGCGAGGCCTGGTGAAACAGGTCAACATGACGCCTCTTCCCGCTGTAGACTTAGATGGATGTGATGCTATCACGGCAGCTTACCAAATGCACCCAATGTTATTGCTAATGCATATATACTTATACTTGTACCGTCACCTGTTAATATCAGATATTTAGGAGTTGTCTACTTGTATTATAAGTGCAGATAACTACTTGGCAGTAGAATCTATATACATGTGTAGTCAGAGTAATTTATTTACAATGCTGATATAATATACATGTACATAGCATGAGAGTAAATATAACTTACTATTTTAAAAATCTGCTCTATATCTCTGTGGCAGCAGTGCCCATAGAAAGTGGCTACTAAGATCCCTATAAACCAGGAGCCACGAGTTGGAGATCTGGCACCTTTGTATGCTGTAAATACAACAACTAGTTAGCAGATAGCTTTCTCAGGAGAAGCTGGTATTTTCTCTCTGCTCTGTGATCTAATCACTAAACTATTTTATAGAACTAACTTCAGTAACTTTTATCCTGTGAAGTCATCTATTAGCTAACCTGCTGAACAAATACTGATCCCGGTGGCTCTTGAAAGGTCTTCAATTGATCTTGGATTAATCTTTATATTAATTTTGGGTGAGGTCAACATAATTATTTCCATGAGTTCAAAAGGGACCAACATGGGACGACTTCGCTATTTGTATTAGCTGGATCAGACATCTGAAAGTTCAATACTATTTAGTAAAAATAAGAAAAAACTTGTTTGTTAGTTTATTTTAATCAATATACATATCATAATACAATAGTTAATAAGAAAGAACTGGCGTGTGTAAAGAAAATATTACAAGAAAAAGAAAAGGAAAATATCAAAAAATTTAGCAAACCAGAAGAGATTGATGATGGGGCCTCCATGTGCTTTAGCATAGCTAGTATGAGCTCAGGTCCGAGTCAGCAGCTGCAGGCACCCCCAGGGAGGAGGTAACTGTAGCAGATCTGTTCCAGCATGGTCATTACATTAATCAAAATAAAATAAATATAATCTAGTTAATCTAGAGTTAATTTTGGTATACGGTTACACTAACTGTCCATGCTGTGAATAGGTAACAGCAGTAACTTTGTGGTCACTACATCACACAATCTATATACCACATTTCTATGATTCACATTATCTTGTGGAGTAAATTAATAGGCAACTCTGAGTAAATTAATGGGCAAATGAAACTCGCCATTTCTATTGCGTAGCCATAGTTGACATTTGTTATGCAATGGGGCAGGCAAATAAAACTCGTGTAGCGGCAGTTCTAAGTATTGGGGAGCTTCACGGCTAAAGTTAACATAAGTTCTACACATAGGCTAGATATTGGGGCACTGCGTGGCTCTACTCGGCAAACGAAACCGGAAACAATTACTTGACTAAAGAAAATTGCCGATCAATGATACCACTTTGATCGCCTCTCTTGGTTATTTTAATTTCTTCCCAATTCATTGCTGCAAAATGCATGCAAACACAATGCGGTTAAACCTATTCCCTCTGATATCATCACCAACAGTGAGGTTAAGTGCACAGCTTCTACCCGGAGTAAATATAAATCAATAATCTGCTAATCTAGCCGATAATCTGCTAATCTAGCCGGGTGCAATGAAATTATCCCATGAGGCCCTTAGAGGAGTTAGAACAGAAAAGGTGCTCCGTCTGTCTTCTGGAATAGAGGCTATACAATATTCGTTCCTAGTGTTTGGACTGTAGGCAAGGTTACCCGTATGAGGTTCTAATAAACATAGTTAGGACCATACTGACATTCACTAGTAGCTTTCATCATGTAAAAGTCATCCACATTGAGTGTATCCAGTTTAGAGAGGTCAATAAGGGCTTGAGCTTGCTGCTGTAGCTTGGTATTAGCAGCCCGTGCTGTGGCCAATGGAGGATTAGATAATATATCTGTAGGAGCTGCCGCATTACCAAGATCATTGCGTTCTACAAAGGTCAAAGGTTAGCACTGTAGTACATTATACATTGTATCAACTATCATGTAACGTCTCTA
>JAOQGN010122525.1:0-11669 GCA_027564295.1 Himantozoum antarcticum
ACCAGCAGCACCAGCAGCACCAGCAGCACCAGCAGCACCAGCAGCACCAGCAGCACCAGCAGCACCAGCAGCACCAGTTAATCCAGTAACACCAGTAACACCAGTTGATCCAGTAGCATCAGTTGGTCCAGTAGCACCAGTTGATCCAGTAACACCAGTGGATCCCGCAACACCAGTTGCTCCAGTAACACCAGTGGATCCCGCAACACCAGTTGCTTCAGTAGCACCAGTTGATCCAGTAGTACCAGTTGATCCAGCAGTGCCAGTTAATCCAACAGCACAGGTTGATCCAGTGGCACCCGCTGCAGTGGTACCAGTTGATCCACTAGCACCCGCAGGAGCATCACCGGCTGCACTGGAACCAGTTGATCCAGCTGCACCAGTGGATCCAGCAGCACCAGTTGATCCTGCAGCACCAGTTGATCCAGCAGCACCAGTGGATCCTGCAGCACCAGTTAATCCTGCAGCACCAGTTGATCCACCAGCATCAGTTGCTCCAGTAGGACCCATTGACCCAGCACTACCTGTTGATCCTGTAGGACCCATACCAGTACTTGCCATTCGTGTAATGGGACCTAACGCAGCTGGTTTGCTAGGCGGTTTGGGAGCACCACCTTCAGTTGGAGGTCAAATGAACACGCCACTTGCAGCAATTGATCCACCGATAATAGCAACACGAATGCCTATAGATCTAGCAATGACCATTCCACATGTTCATCCTCATCCAACATTTCCACCTGCTGCCATTGTACCAGCTGATCCACTGGTACCCGCTGCAGTTGCCCCAGTAGATCCAATAGTGTCAGTTGATCCAGCAGCACCCGCTAATCCTGCAACACCCCCTGTCACAGCACCAGTTGATCCAGCAGCACCAGCAGCACCAGCAGCACCAGTTGATCCAGCAGCACCAGTAGATCCAGTAGTATCAGTTGATCCAGCAGCACCAGTTGATCCAGCACTACCAGTTGATCCAGTAGCACCCGTTAATGCAGTAGCACCAGTTGATCTAGTAGTACCAGTTGATCCAGCAGCACCAGTTGATCCAGTGGCACCAGTTCATCCAGCAGCACCAGTTGATCCAGTCGCACCAGTTAATCCAGCAGCACCAGTTGATCCAGTAGTACCAGTCGATCCAGTAGTACCAGTTGATCCAGTAGCACCAGTTGATCCAGTAGTACCAGTTGATCCAGTAGCACCAGTTGATCCAGCAACACCAGCAGTCGATCCAATAGTGCCTGCTACAAGAGCTCTACTAGATCCAATGGCACCAGTTGATCCAATGGCACCAGTTGATCCAATGGCACCAGTTGATCCATTGGCACCAGTTGATCCAATGGCACCAGCTGATCCAATGGCACCAGTTGATCCAGCAACACCAGCAGTCGATCCAATAGTGCCTGCTGCAAGAGCTCGACTAGATCCAATGGCACCAGTTAATCCAATGGCACCAGTTGATCCAATGGCACCAGTTGATCCAATGGCACCAGCTAATCCAATGGCACCAGTTGATCCAATGGCACCAGTTAATCCAATGGCACCCACTTCATCTGTACCAAAGCCTATTACCTACATCATGAATGGATGTAACTTTGCAGGTAAGCATTACCTCTTAGCATAAGGTAAAATACTAGATACAGCTTCATTATTGAGTGCGTTTTACTAGTCTGTCTATAAGATGATGTTCTAACAGCTGTTCCACTATCCCCATCCATGCCCACTACTGCTTGTCTTATACTTACATTATAGTTGCTACATTGACGTTGTAATCTAGTCTGTTATAATCAACTTTATTTTGCTTTATTTCAGTTCCGGACGGCGCGGACTGCCGAGAATTTGGAACTAAAAGATGTCCTCCACTGACAAGATATGATATACGACTCTGCGTGTGCAATCATGAACTGAAGGTCAACCCTAGAACATGTCACAGCTTTGGTAGACGAATATGATAATGTAAGTTTTCAATATTTCTAGATAACTGACACGGATCAAACATCAATTTTGCATCATACGCATGTCGGTACTGTTAATCTTTCTATTAAAGATGTGTTCTTCTAGCAAACTACACAAGCAAGCCTCGCCCATTAAACCCATTAAACCTCTCCACCTAAACCAAAACAGGCCTTTGACACATCGTTTCTTCCACCGCCACTAGAGTTTTACTATTGTCAGCTGCATTAAATTTGAATATGAGAACTGTTCGCTCTCCGAGTGCGACATTTTACGACATTTTACTCTGTCTAATGCCATAATTTTACTCTCATTGCCATAATTATAATTTGATTTGCGTTTAAACCATCAATTTTATTCATTAATTATTAATTCCTCTAGACTGTCATCTGCGCTTCAGCATTATATTTATTTGTTTAATTGTTTATATTCAAATTTAAATATGTAAAATGTATATTTTATATATATATTTAATATTTAAATGCTTATTCAGATGATTTATATTATTTATATTGTCACTTTAGGTGCAAGCAATGCAAGGATGAATATAGAAGCTACAGCAAAGTGTATGCCAAACGATCCATTTGACTACCTTGAATTTCCAAATTGCTGGCAAACCAAAGATAAACAAACAATCTCTGTGCCAACAAGAACTGAGTACAAGATACCACAATAGCAGTGGAATGAGCTGCTGACTACTCAATTATTATCGCCCATGGAATTATACCTCTTCATCTGCAAAACCTGTTTAGAACAATCTTGCCATGTTTATTCTGGTCAGCAGTGAGTTAGTCAATTGCTCGGACTATCACTGAATGATTGACTCACTCTGACTAGGACTGACTACTTCAGACATGACTGTGCTAGTATTACTTGAGTGTATTTATTATGTTTACTAGATGCCAGTCAGTATTGTAAAGTTGGTGCCAGAGTGGGATGCAACAAAGAATATTTTTGGACTTGAGTCCTACCGGGCTGTGTCAGTCGCATCTAACTTGCAATACTCAACTAAGCACCAAAGTAATGGGATGTATGCTTGTCCATTCATTAAATATAAATTAGTGGCTTTAGATAACTAACAAGCAATTATGCAGGCCGTAATTGCAATATTGCTTACGCAAGGTAGAGTTGTTCGACTTTGAATCTTGTTTTCTATTTATGCTTTAGTCAATTTTGGAATGAATTATCCATACTTTTTATACAACCCCGTGTACATAGATTACTAATAAAATATTTTGTATTTGAACTCATAACATTTTAGTATTACCGATATAATTGTATGATCTTGAATGGAAGAGCTTTCAACTTCAGATTTGTCTGGTGACTTTCATAATTACTTAAACCCACCTGCTTGGGTCAAATTGATGATGTTGAGTGAGCAGTCTGCCATTCCCACCCAATATCCATTCCAGAGTGGATTCTCGCTGCTATGGTTATTATTTACAATTCACAAGCATCACTAGGGAGGTC
This sequence comes from Himantozoum antarcticum, assembly GCA_027564295.1. Lineage (NCBI taxonomy): Eukaryota > Metazoa > Bryozoa > Gymnolaemata > Cheilostomatida > Bugulidae > Himantozoum > Himantozoum antarcticum. Next base: position 3,418 of record JAOQGN010122525.1, read on the forward strand.
GCCTGGGTTTCCAAGACTTTTGTTGTTATGAGGAGTGATGTGTGAGGAAAGCTTTCATCACATATCCCTCCTCACTTTATCTAAAAATATGGAAGCCAGGCTTCCAGAGAGGGTGCATGCTTTCACTTGCATACAATGTAAGCCGATCATTATTCAAAGCTGCAACTTTATTTCAGGGCGTGCATCATAACAAGATTATTAAATATGCAAAACATTACATCACATAAGAAAATCATTTGAATGTGAACAATTTCCACTGCAAGTACTGATTAATGATATATTGACTCTATAAATGCAATCATTAGAACATGTCACGGTAGTTAATACAATTCAAAATTTCAAATATGGTTTAACAAATTACAATAATTGATTTAATTATGGCATATCGCCCTTCCTAGCCTAACAGATTCGTCCACCCATTTACTGGCAAATCATCAACCACTTCCAAATAATTAATAAGAACAATAAGTTCACTAGGTAAAGGGAAGCAGCTGATTGTCACTAAACAATGCATCCTACAGTTCCTGACATGCAATAATGAAGTCAACGAGTTACTCCGCTTCTAGTGAGGCAAGTAAGGTTCAAGAAACCTTCTCAACTAAAGGAGGTACCAAAGGCAAATCAATGGGGGCAAAGGCCTATCAAATCTTTGAGGTCGATTCTGTTCTGGAAACATAATTTATATCAACCGCACATTGCCCAATTTCAATGTGCTACTTAGGTAAGGCAATCACTTCTGAAATAGAGCACTTGCATTCTGGGTCGAGTTAATCACAGCAAATATTCTCTAAAGTGATAACTTCCATTGTGACATAATCGGTTTGAGCACAGATGTGCTCAGCGTTCTGCGCTCTGCACTTAGAAAGTCAACCTGCCGTTCTAAATAGTGGCATCACTATTCCTCAGAACTTCAAGATTAAGAGAAAAGATATAATAAAGTAAAGCTACTGTAAATACTGCAATCATACTGTAAATATGTTTGCCATGGGATGAGACAAGAAAATGTGTTTTTTTTAAGACAATGAAAGTGACCTGGAAATAAACATGATACCGGGTCAATTTCCCAGTGTCAATCCCCAGGGTCAATCCCCAGGGTCAATTCCCAGGGTCAATCCCCAGGGTCAATTCCCAGGGTCAATTCCCAGGGTCAATCCCCAGGGTCTTATTATAGGACACTCTACCAACAATTTCTACCATAGCTTCATCCAGCAGATGACGAGAGGCCAGAGCCTCGGTGCGAGTTCAGTCGAGTAAATGGAACCAGATCTGAAAGTCTTCACTTCCTCTACCTAGAGGTCTAGAGTTACTAATTTAACATAAACGTAAATGCTATTTAAAATAAATTAATTGTAAATTTAAAACATCTGAGGTTAAAATTTTTAATCCATGGAAACTAGTTGTTTTTCATAGGGGGTACCCGCTTCATACTTCGGTAAATTTAATAACAATGGAAAATGTTTTACAAGTTTATGTTTTATTGGTTTAAAATGAACATAAGATTATTGTTGTATGGACAGCAAAAATGCCTGGAAATGTAATAATTTATTAATTAGATGTTGGAAATTTCATGAATAATAATTTTGAATATCTAAAAGCTCAGTAATGTAGTGGAGGTGGATGAACAATAACAATGTTAATGGACAAGGAATGGTGCCAAATTTCACTAATCAAAACATTTTGTCTGAAATTTGCCAAAAAATGGAAAATAAGTAAATTGTGTCTGCATAAATATTTTCAGCCAATCAATAAAATAAAAAATTTGTCGACAAGTAATTATATTGGTCGAAACATCAAAACCAGTCACTCCCATTTTTCGCCACTAAAGTTCCTCCCAAATAGTCTCAACTTTTGACGATAACATGAAAGAAAATGTTAATCTACATACCCTATATTTTAACATTCTATATTGCCACATAGCATCACCGCCAGATGACCTAAATAATAAAATAGATAATAACTGGATATTTTTATTAAATAATCTATTCGGGACCAGATATAGAATGTCAAAACATGTAACCATGATATTCATTGGTGATGACAATAGCAGTGTAGTGTAGTGTAGCAGTGTAGTCCGATCTCAGGATCCTGTTTGGATTAGGGTGAGTCAGAAGGTGAAGATACAGAGCCACTTTATATTTTCCTCCAACTCACCCGGCCTCTGAAGAAGGCCCTGAGATAGGCAGCACTGAGATAGGCAGCACTGAGATAGGCAGCACTGAGATAGGCAGTACAGACTGTTCTACATGTAAAATGACTCTGAATAAAGTCAATGGCTGTAAGTATTGTACATGTACGAGATTAATTTGCGGCAAAGATAAGTTGGAGCACCATGTTGAACCGACACTAAATAATTAAAGGCTTCTAGTGGTCAAAAATAATAAGTTTTCACTTCGCTATAGCGATGGGCATTCTACCCATAAAGGAGGTGTCAGAGGTATTATTCACAATATATAAACTTTCCTATAAACATTGCATTCACTGCCTGCAGTGGGCAGTGGCAGCGGCAGCGGCAGCGGCAGCGGCAGTGGCACATACAAAACCACTGCCTATAAACATCACATCCACACCTATGGTGATGAGGATGATTATGAGCCTGGAAGCGATTGTGAGTCCGTAGGTAGTGATGTTGATGGTTATAAGTTGTACCTTTAACATTCCTGTAATCAAAATAATCACAATTAAATTTCAATTGCATCTCATTTAATTTTTAAATCTTATTATTCAAATAAAATCTTGCATATATTTGCATTGATCATTAAGGGTGCCTTCAAGATATGGAATCATGATGTGATTCCCAATAAAAATATTAAGAAAATATTTTATATGTTATTTTTAATCATTATTTCACACACCAGTCTAGACCGGTGAGTGAACAATGCCATCTCTCAATTGCAATAAATTTATTCAGGAAACTCCGTTCATCAATGTAATGGCATCGGGCGTTCGAGCAAATGCAATCGAAACCCTCCCCCCACCCAATTATTTTATTGTCCCACTAACGTAAATACTCACAACTGATTCTATAGACTTATTAACATTGTAAACTGATCAGATGGATTGAAACCATGATTTTTCTTTTTCATTTCAGCAAATGTAATACTAAGTTATTTGCTTGATGTGCTAAATGTGCTAAAGATGTGCAATAGCTAAAGGCCCAAGCCTTTAGCTATTGTGGGGCCCATGCAGCGTTATCTTCTCTCGATAGAAGGGAAACCAACTCTCCTGGTCTGCTATTATATAAATAATGTGCATAGCTGTTAGAATAAAATCATTACACAAATAATGCTGTACTGAGGCATCGCATCGGTCCATACGGAGTTGTCTGATTGCAGGAGTGTGATATCGCATCACGACCCCGCATCTCGAGGGCATCCTAAATAAGTAGATAAAAACGTTTATTTGAGCTAAGAGTTTTAAGATAAATAATGTCACCAGAACTGTTATGGTTAAAATATATTTGTTAAAACATATTGAATACTAAATTTGCCATCCACTACCATGTTGTACCATCATAGTAATTAAATGGAACAACAAAAATGTCATATTACGTACAATAAAGCTGTAAAAGTATTAACTATGATACCTAATTAATAGCTGAGAATTGTCACTAAAAATAGTCTCATAGCTATTTATGGTAAAACTGAAAATGAACTAAAATAATCTCAATGGAACAGAAGCAATTTGAACATTTAAATTGGTCTCATGATGTTTATATATATAGTTTCTGCTCCTTTTTTAGGGATTATAGATTTAAAGCGTTAAGGTTTTTAATAGCTAGTGTTATTTCTTCTGTTTATCATATTACTATTCCCAAACCGCTACATCAACATAGTTTAATAATAAAATATTGAAATGGAGTTATCAAGGATAGCTTGCTATCTTTGTAGTTTCTCATGTTTTAGTCCTAGGCTAAACCTCCGGCTACTGAAAGGTTGCACCACTTGAAGGCATCCCCACTGAACAGACTAGGACGGAACTCTATTACCACTATATATATCCTGGAGTTTATACCGAAGCTATTCAAACACCTGGAACCTATGCTATGGCACACCAAGTCTGCATGGCAATTATCTGATGGACACTAAATAATTCAATGCTACATAGTTTATACATTCATGGACAATGCATAATAACTCTATAGCTCTGCTGTAATTGCTACCACTTAAATCTAAACGGATGAATGTATGCATATGAAGTTTCAGTCTATGTGTTCCTGACCAGCTGAATAGATGTGTAACTTGATTGATCTTCTGTATCTACGTCTATTCACTGTACTGTATCATTACTGCATAATCTTCAGGGCGATAAACAATTGTTTGAGAACCAGAGATCATGCTATTCTATATTCTATATACATACATTCAGACACACAATGCATTCAACACCTTGCATATATGTAGAAGAAAAGCATAAAAACGTTTGGCAAATGCACTTGGCCGACAAGCAACAGCAGTTATAAGCACAAGTCCATTTTAATATTCATATACATCATTAACTATCTGTAAGCTCTACATATCACAGCAAAAGAGTCCCCTCCGATTGTGATAAATCAAAGTGGAAAGTGGCCAGCAGTGTGGTTGATGCTGATGCTTGTGCTTAAGCTTAAGTCTATCTCATTTTCCAGAATGCACTGTGAACTAAAGAGTGTATGCAGAGTAACTGCTGTGAATCGTTGCGCGCCACGCATGGTCTGGGCAGGTCTAGGCATGTCTGGGCAGGCCTAGACATGCCTAGGCATGTCTAGGCAGGTCTAAGCAGGTCTAGGCAGGTCTAGGAAGGCAGTAAACTTGAAGAATACTTGATTTGCAGAAAGGTTTTAGTGACTGCTTGCTGTTGTTTTCCAACCTGAAATCAAAATGCCATGGCATGATACTTAGACTTAATCTGATAATTATTGGCACAGTTGGTGGTCGCCAGCACTCTCTTCTCAAGGTTTAGAGGTTCAAGTCCCAGTTGTGACATTCTGTCAAAGAAACTTCAGCAAGCTTCTAACCTGTATTTGCTAGATCTATTCAGATCAGGACTTGAAATACCGGGATCCAGGTTTTGACTATCACAACAATGCCAAAAACACTTAAATAACCCACCTATGTCCTAATGCAGAATAGGATAAGTGCATGCTGTCACTGGCTCGATCAGCTCTCCTGAATTGCTACACATTTGTTTGGAGATTAGCAATGTACCGGTGGATGAGAAGGAGATCGTAGAAGAGATTGTGATTAAGATGGCGAAGAAGATGAATATCAACATCAAATCAGATGATATCAGCCAGGCTTATAGAATGCCAGTTCGGAATGACAAACTAGGGAAGATTTATCCACGTATATTTGTAAAATTCAGAAGAAACACGAAAACGTTAATCTACGCAGCAAGATACAAATAACCAGTTTAAGCTACTGATATAGGTATTGCATTGAAGACATCGCTGATGCGAATAGAGACTGGTGTACTACATTATGCAAAGGACCGTCAGAAGGAATATGGCTACAAGTACCTATGGACAAAAGATGGTAAAATACTATGCAAATATTCCGATTATAGTAATGTATTTTTAATCAATACGAAATCTGATGCAGACCGCTTCATACAATCCGTTGAAGGTACTTGTGAACATCAATCAGGTAGCAGACCAGTTGACAGAAGAAGTGATAAAAGAGGTAAAGTTTCAGTCAATAATAAATCTGATATCATAGCTAATGGTAATGACCTTGAGAAATTTGACAGAAAGCTTAGATCTAGCAAATCTTCATATATCTAGTATAGCCTTTTTCCTGCTAATTGAATACATCCCAGACGGTTAATTATGCTTAGTATTTGTCATTTGAATATCAGATCTCTTCCTAAACATTTCGATGGATTTAAATATTATAATCACTGGCTTTCCATGGTTCGAATTGGCTCAGAATGATCTTATTGACAAGAATATTATCTGCTTTTCTGAAACCTGGTTGAACAAATCTCATTATAATAGCAATTTCCAAATACTAGGATGTCATTTTATTAGGAAAGATAGAGAGTTGACATCTCGAGGGGGAGGCTTGGCCATTTACTTGAAAAACTCTATCAAATAAGAAAAAATAGACATAATTTGTGAGAGTATGGAAATTTTGGCTATTAACATAATTTTGGATAAATTTAACCTCTGTCTTGTACTGATCTACAACCCACCCTGTACAGTCAAAGATATATATGATCAATTTGACAAACTTTTGAGTACTAAGACAATCCATCAAAAGACAATGATTTTAGGAGATTATAATCTGTACTGGTTAAAGGCTTGTACATTTAAAGAAAAATTTGAAACCCTGATGTCATTAAACCATTTTCCCCAGTTGATAACTGAGCATACTCGTTTTTTGAAAATTGAAAAACAACTCTAAATCTCATATTTATAATTTGTCCAAAATTCGTCACTGATCAAAAAATCATTCGATGTGATTAAGTGATCATTTTACAATCTCTTGTGATGTCAATTGTAAGTTACCTACAATGAATAACTCCTTCATTTATAGAAGAGGACTTCAGAAAATTTGATGAAGATGAATTGTTCGATCAAGCTAAATATGTGGACTTTCAATCAGTAGAAAAAATCACATGCCCTCACAAGGCAGCTGACTTTCAGGAACAAAAGCTTGAGATTTTTGTTGACCAATTTGCTGCTTTCAAAGATTGAAAAATAAAACATTTTTTGTTGGAAAACACCTGCTGTTATAAAGCTAATTAAATCTAAAGGAGGCCTTTCAGAATTTATGCTAATTCAGGCTTTGATAAGAACGACTCATACTGGGAGTCATACAAAATCATTCGAAACAAGATTTCCAACGCAGTCAAAGGTGCTAAAAACTTGTTATGAGTAAAATTCTAACTGAAGAATTATTATCACAGTAGAATAAAAATAAAATTCTCAAAGGCAGCAACCAAACAAATAGCAAACAAATTGATAAGCTTGAGTTCGATGGAAGCAATTACACCGATGATCAGGCTATAGCAGACAAATTAAACTGCTATATTTCAGGCGTTGGCACTAAGTTGAATACAGAAGCTGAAGATATAAACAAAGGTTTTAGTAACAATGTGCATGCTGACACCCCAGCTTTTGATCACCCTAAATTTTTGTTTGACAAGGTATCAAATAACGAAGTGTCGAGAGTACTAAATTCTCTGAAAAGTAGGAAAACAGGCGGATTTACTCAAATACCTGCTTTTATTTATCAAATATTAAAACCGCTCATAATTAACCCTTTGACTTTTGTTATAAATATCAGCTTGCAAAACAACCAATTTCCCAATGTTAGGAAAAAAGCACTTATAATCCATATTCATCAAGGTGGTAATCCAGCGCTACCAAGCAATTACCGTTCCATCTCATTGCTACCTATACTCAGTAAAATATTTGAAAAAGTCTTAAGCACCCAAATGCACTGATATTTAGATTCATATAATCTAATAACATCTAGACAGTTTGGATTTCGCTCAGGAACCTCAACCGATCAAATCTTAATACAATTGGTAAATAAAATACGTCATCTTCAAATTAGCAAAGAATCCAAGTTTGTCACATTAGTGGCATTGGATATAGAAAGAGCATTTGACTGTGTCAATCACAACCTTCTCATATCCAAAATTACTGAATCTACTTTAATTTCAACAACTTGGCTTCCATGCTTATAGCAAATGATCTCCATAATAGAGAACAAGTCATGAAAGTCAATGGCATAATTTCCAAGACAGAATGTGTTGAAACTGGTGTTCCACAGGGATCCGTTTTAGGACCCCTGCTGTTCATTATTTTTTATTAACGATCTTATGAAAATTCCAAATTGTTTTTTATTCGCTGATGATTGTCTGCTGAGTACCACTGGTAAAGATGCCATTACGTCAGCTAATGCTATGGAAACTACTATCGTGACAGCATCCCAGTGGTATGATAGTAATTGCTTGTTTTAAATGCTTCAAAAACTGATGTAATGACAGTTTCAAATTTTAACCAAGATCTGCCAAGGCTGAATTATAAAAACATATCCTTTAAACAATCGAAAAAAATTAAGTACCTTGGAGTAATTTTGGATAATAAATTAAATTTGAAAGCCTATTTGAGTAAAATGAAACAAAAGATGTATCCAACTATTACCAATTTTAGTAGAAATCGGAAGTTTTTATCAGCCAATTTAGTGGTACTTTGGTATCCAGGTCTCATTCGCCCCAATCTTGAATATTGAGCATCTCTTTTATACTGCAACCACTTCAATATA
>JAOQGN010122747.1:0-11665 GCA_027564295.1 Himantozoum antarcticum
GTCCATTTAATATCAGACACTCCATCCACCCAGTCTTCCCACACTTTGTCAATTTGCTGTTTGCATGCATATTACTATTGTAAATAAATACTATACAGTACCAAGAAGTATCAAGTAATATTCATGTTTGTGCTAGTTAATATGGCTTTTTGTAGAGCTCACGAGAACAACTAGCAATAGCAGAATTTGCTCGCTCACTTTTGGTGATACCTAAACAGTTAGCAGTGAATGCAGCACAAGACTCCACTGATTTGGTTGCCAAACTCAGAGCATTTCATAACACCTCACAGATGAAAGCTGAGCACAAAGATCTTAAATGGTAATATTTCAATTACAAATCATGTATTATATTAGAAACAGTGTTGTGGTCTTCGGTTCTTTATTACAACTATGCATTGCATATAGTCAGTCGGTGGTCCATTCTTTGTCAGTGGCATGACCAAGGCTATCATCTAACTGGGTACACCTCTGCATTCGGTGTCTCCGACTGTTAGGATAGTTGATAAACAATGACCTTCTACTTCCAACTTTTCCAAAGCGCACATTAATTATAGGGGTTCAGAATTCAGAGTCGAATAGTGACCAAATCTGACTCAAGTCACATATTTGATGTGAATTGGAATACAATTTGAAATACTTGGCTTGAATTAGGGCTTGCTCCTTATTACTTGCCGATGTATTGACTCGAATTGCATTAATGTCCATTGCCTTAGTAATTGTATGCTGCATATTTAGTTTTTACCATCCTAACAAAACATAATGCAAGGAAATATAACGTGAAATAGCAGAGCTACAGTATGATATTGTAAATGCAGTCGACTTTAATCTGCAATGCGATTTTATTTAGGGCTGAACAACAATATCATTTGCTTTCTCATGTTTGAAAAACTTCACTCGAGACTTCATTTATGGGAAGCCATTACTTGACTTGCTAGCTAATATTAGGTTGACTTGATTTGGCTTGACTAGGTTGAAATTTTAAAATGCTTGTGACTTGCTGGGGTATGACTTGCAGTTACTTGATGACTTGTGAAGACCTCGTGACATTAATCTGAAAGATGGGCATGTTTGACTGGCATTGCATTTCGTTTGCAAGTTTTGGTTTTAATCTCCAGTCGGGTCACAGTATCAAATTCATTAATTATTTTTAGAGGTGGCCAGCGATTAATATTGCTAATTTTTATTAATTTCCAAAGTTATCAATATACAAAGTTATCAAATAACGTTTGGAATATTATCTGCAATTGGTTGGAGTTTTCTGCTTTCTACATCTATTTCGCTGGGTTGTAATAATTATATACAGTGGGAGTTATCTGCTTTGTAGTATTATAGTTGTCATGTCGATATGCCGAAGATCATACATGTAATATAGACTGGATCCTAATTACATTAAAATTAAATCGATCAATGGGGCTTTATACTTTATACTACCCTCAAACTGTTACTTGTAACTTGCAGAATTTAGCTATATTATATTTCAAAACCTATTCTGCAATAATTAATCACTGCCAAGTACCAAATCATGTAAATGCAGATGCGATTTTCAACTCTAAATTCTAGTATAACGTTGATCTTGAACACTCAACATATTCTTGAATAAAATTGAGTGAACTGACAATAAAAGACAACAAACTAATCACAAAATGTGCAATTATGATTTTAAAATTAAGAACATTCATTGCTTCTGCTTCATTCGGTGAGTGCGACTATAAACGATAATTATGACAGTGATGTAGAACAAATAATGACATTTACTGTTTTATTATATATTGTCAATGTAAATACAATGCATTATCCATTAATTAGGGAGGAGAGCCTTGATCGCGTTAATATTGCAAGTAACTTGATCATGTTAATCGAGGTACTTGTTGTGGCAATCTCTAATCTTTGAATTCTAAGTTACGAATTTGGCAAGATTGAACCAAACTCACCGATATGTGCTATGCCATGTTACCCATCCGGTTGTTATGTCATAATAAATGCCATAATGCGCAGGGCATATTATATCGACTAACCAGTAGTTGCTCGCCAGACTGGTTTATAATACAAAAGCATAGCTCGCTCTACGAGGCGAGGAAAATCCAACTGAGCACTACTGATAGACTCCTAGGTCTGGCAGGCAACAAATAATCTACTGGCTGAAAACCATCTGCACAAATTTGTTTTTGCTGCCATTGTCACATCTATGCTCATAATAACTACCGGTAGATCATCTTTACAGGGTTGGACTGGATTTGGTCAAAGGTGTTGTCCGAGATAACAAGAAGGCTGGAGTGTTTGAACCCGCAATCTCAAAGATCAAAAGTTTGAAGTTTGCGACTGAAGCGGCTATCACCATCCTGCGTATAGATGACATGATCAAACTGTTCCCTGAACAGAAGGACAATGGACCATCTTATCAGGATGCCATGCGTGCTGGCACTCTTTAGAACAAACAATTACTTAAACTGTACTTCTGAGGTGTTTATTATATAATTTTGTTACATTTAAATATTTGTAAGACCATTCAGTGTGAATAAAACTGTTTATACAACCCTAAAATAAGAAACAATATGATACATCATGTACAAGTATGCATTGTCTGTCTGAGTCCCATGGTTACTTCTCCCTCTCAACGCTATGTGCTGCACCCAAACTGCATACCGACTTATATACCGCCCCATTTCCTGTAGTATCAGCCCGAACATCCTCTGCATCCGCAGTGTATACACTCAACAATTTTGCCCTACAATCATAAAAGGAAGCACGATATGAACTATCTAAACGCCTGCACTACTTTCACCACATATCTGAGAAATGGTTGATATTTATCAATCCACACAAAAATGTTTTGCGAGCCATTGCACACTATCATGCACAAACTATGAAGGTGGTATTGAAATGGGGCACAAACTGGTCAAATATATAAACCTTTGATATCATATTGTGGTAAAGCCTGCGGCTGACGGCTCCCTTAGGTTACCAGTTGGCAGATTGAAATCCAGAATTCGGGATAATGTAGCCGACTAAAGTTGTCTGCCCTGAACAAATACAAAATTAAAACAAAATATGTTATCTACCTCTTCTAATTTGCCTTTGGGTACTCTGCAGATACAATTGGTTCCAAAATTTGTGTCTCTTGTCTGTATGCATCTTAAGCAACATAAATTTTCATATCCTTGTTTCTTCCATTTGGCAATTAGATTAGCATCAGCTATCCTCTCTTTGAGACAATAATCATACAACTCTGCAATACAAATCAAATCTGGATACCAATACAATAAAACTACTGAACTGAAGAGTTGTGTTCTCTCTGGTATAAATGGAAGACTAAAAAGTTGATGGCTTGGGTGATTTATTTCCCATAAATCTGTTTCAGTTCCGGCTAAAAACATGGTTAGGCTAAGCAATCTGTAAGCTTTATTATTTTGCTTAAGCTTTGCTTTTAGCTACTAATGGGCGAGAGCGAGACATAGGTCATTATATTCTTTAGAGATCTTCATGAAGGATTTCTTGTGGTGCTGTGTATTGCAGTGTGGTACCAAGTATCGTTTGCGGTGTTACCTAGCCATGACTGGTTTGGGCGCTTGTACAAAGTCGTTTGATGGTGCCTTCCTTGCCGAAGTGGTATTTATTATATACATGTCTCTTGTCCCACCTTTAGGCTTCTCCTAGCGAACTCCCAGCCCAGGTTATCAATGAGTCCAAGTGCTTGTCTGTGTATTCATTCTGTTGACGATGCAGACAAGCTGGCAGCTCTCATACATCGTCTCAACTTCCTGCTCCTGGGTTTTGGTCAATGTCGCAGTCCCAGAGTTCACAAGCATACTCCAGAACTGGTGTGACTAACTGTCTGTAAGCTCTGGCTTTGACGTCGCTGGACTTGATGATGTCTCTATGAGCAAAACAAAGAAAGTTGTTTGCCCTGACTGTCATAACATGGGTCACATGTTGATGTTGGTTCCATTTCAGCTTGGTGTCAAGCGTGACTCCGATATACTTAATGTTTTCGGTCTTTGCAATTTCAGTGATATGGAGAAGGAATATGTGGCTTGATATTCAGGGAGAAGGCAAATATGTTGGCATTGGAATGGAATTCCATGTCCCCTTGCATTTCCCATTCTTGGAGTTTATTGCGGTCTTCCTGAAAGTCTATGGTTTTCAAATCCGCAGACTATTGTGTCATCTGGGATTATAAACTATCAGGTAGGTAATTTATGTAGAAGAGGAATAGTGAGGGGCCGACAACCAATCCTTTCATTACATCTGCTGGAACTAACGGGTGCAGTTTCTGACGCCACAACTAGCACAACTACAGTTTGTGTACAGAAATCGTAAGAAATTGCTTGATCCATGATGTGACTTGGTATGACACTCCTGCAGCTTTGAGTTTACTTATTAACGTGCAATGACCGACCGACTCATATGAATGCTTTAGAAAATGCCAAAACACAGATAAGGCCGACATCAGTTTGATCCGCTCCTCCTCAAAACCTTCATTCCATTGGAATCCATGTTGATTTTGGTGTATAATTGTACTATCTTTCTCCGGTTAACTCATAGATAGCTAGCTGGTTATGATGCGTTCTAGCGTCGTCACCATCACCACCACCAATATTATCCAGAGACACTGTTGGAAGAGGGTGGTAAGGGGTTCGACTATCACTTCTGCCTTCTCTTTGAACAGTCTAGGTTGATTCCATCAGGGCTTAATTATTTGTGTTGTGTGATTTAGTGTTGTCTCATCAGATGTCTGAGAGGATACTGATACAGATTGTTTGTTCAGTGAATTTGATTAGTCGACTGGTGTTGCAAGTTGTCACCGTCTGGTTTTACAAGCTGTCACTTTTGAGTGAGCCGATATTTGAGGAAGTATTGTTCTACTTATGCTTGATGTAGGCCCAGAAGCACTTGGTTGTCTCTTCCTTGGTGGTACTTTCATCAGTGAGTAGATGGTGGGTGCGCGCTGAGCGATCCGTGAACGAATCTTCTAAACATTTATTTGAATCAATAATGAAGGCACACAATATATTATAAACTAGTCGTAATTCATGACGATGTTTCATCTCAGTTATAGCAGTAGCACAAGAGGACCTGGCCAACACCGATTAGAAGTATAATTGGGTTGAAGATTATATCACCTTTACTATATATTTGTACAATTGTGGATGTATGATTTCACTTTCCTGGCATATCGTATGATAGTTATAACTGAAGCATAGTTTCCTCCCTTAGCTGGTGATGTGAACAAAGTTAAATCTACAGCATCACAAAATATTGGCAAATATTTTTGTAAGTTAAAGGTTTGGTAGGAGTGTAGGGTTAGCCTGATAAGGGTTAAGACTAGATGATGACGTTTCCGTCCTGGAGAAGTATCTGAGAACACGGATTAGACAATTAGCTGTTTTGGAGATTACTCAAAAATTGTAAATTTAACTTTATATTTAAAGCTAAGATTTATGGTTATAATATTTAAAGATAATATTACAACCATAACTCTTAGCGACTTAAAGTCAAACTCAAATAACTTGCAAATATAATATAAGACACGCTACCTTTACTGATGGCTTTCCTTCTGTAGTAGAGGTCAAAAACATATCTTGATTTTTGATGGTGAAGTCTGAAGATGGGCCATAGAGCTTCAACCTTACGCTTTCCTTCATGTGGGTCTGTTTCCGCTATAAATATTGAATGACAAACGTCACCATTTCACATTATACTTTAGACATGTAGGCCTATCAAGTGTGAAACCATCTATTTTAGTAAATTGGGATTGGAATTGTTTCAGGTGGATCTCCCATGGCATATTTTTTTGAAATCTTTCGTGACTAAGAAAGCGAGTCAGAAATTTAGAATACTTAATTAGAAACCAGATACATGGACTATGTATCTGGTTTATCAAAACTCTAGCACAAACCTCCAGCCATCTACATTTTCGGAAAGCATAATCAGCGGATCATAGCCACAGAAACATGACGGCTATAAGAAATTCCAACAGAATGTGATTAACTTACAAAACATTTGATAAATTATGATTTATCTTACTTGGACTTTACTAACTTAAACACCAGAAAATTTCTCCATATATAATTCAAATTTATATGATACCAATATCAGACAAAATCCCTAATCTTCGCGTACAGATGGGAAGAATGTGGCTATTAGAGGCACTTGAGAGTAATATTGTCAGTAGATAGATAATATGATATGCATCACAGTTTCTGTAACAGGTTCCAGTTGCAACACAAAAATACAACCTAAATTGTACTTGTTCAAAATCCTAGTGGAAAAATGTCCAGTCTTTTGTGATCGTGAGTGTGACTACATAAAAGGATCATTGTGACATGATGATAATGATGGTTGTGATGTGACGATGATGATCTTGTTCATTGCTGCTATATACTGTTTATCCCAACAAACCACAATCATATCACTACGCTACACTCACGTCTCATCACAACTCAGTGTGTCAGTCTCAACACTCCACTGACACAATCACAATTGTTGACATGACAATTTAAGTAGACTAACATGCTACAGGCCTGGCTGTCAAACTGCAGCTAGTCACTATATCAGACCTCGTTGATAGTATTTGGGACTGTAACTTATGTAGGCTTAATTTGTGAAATAAATTGACATACGTTCTTTTTTTACTTTTATTATCAAGCCTATTTGTCTGAAAAATCTCCAGCTCCTCTCGCCTCTAACTTCTCAATGGTTGCTCCAGATATTTTCTAACTTCTCGATAGCCGCAGATCACAAGTTAGCTCATTCAATGTACCTCAAAATAAGCTGTCATTTGAACAGAAATAGGCCTATGTCCAAACACAGAAGTTATTACAGCTTTTATCTAGCATGGTACCACAATTTATCGATTTACGCTTCGCTTCATAGTGTTCAGAAGTCGAATACTAAATCATGACCGTCGCAGCACCCCCGC
Organism: Himantozoum antarcticum; assembly: GCA_027564295.1. Taxonomy (NCBI): domain Eukaryota; kingdom Metazoa; phylum Bryozoa; class Gymnolaemata; order Cheilostomatida; family Bugulidae; genus Himantozoum; species Himantozoum antarcticum. Next base: position 6,920 of record JAOQGN010122747.1, read on the forward strand.
GGTTTTTCGGAGCAACAAGTGTGTTATAGACACCGATTATAGGCCTATTAGGCCGATCCTAGTCTATTAATTGCATCTTATTGGTCAAAATGGGAAGACTGGGGGACGCAAGATCACAACCGTTAGTTTAGGAACACATTTGGGTTAAACTCATTCCAAAATTCTAAACTTAAAAGGTCATAACCGTTGTGATACTTGAGTTATGCCAAAATGTAGTGAATATCATAGAGATGTTCCGATCCGATACCCTGGATCTGTATCGAATTCGATATGGGGTCTTTCTACTTGTATCTGGCATCGGAATTTTCATAGCCTTATAACCGATATTCCATATGGAGCATTATTAAGACCCCCGTTCAGACGACAACGTTTCATATGAAACTTTTGAATTGTTTTCACGTGAACACCAAAAACGAAAACACAGAGTGTTGACAAGTTCACAAGTGATCACACAGAAACAGGTGAAAACAGTAGAAACGCACTTGAAAACGAAAACATTTCCATATGTAGTTCCAAACGCAAAAACATCGTTTTCAAACTCATGTGAACAGTGAAAACGAAACAGTCTTCCTTGTACTTTCCTGTGTTCTTTCAATCTATATATAGCCTGTATTTACAAGCCTTGTGTGGCAGAAGGCTTGGAAACCCAGTTGAAAGCCATGGTGAAAATTTTAACTTTGATATATAATCCAGAAAGTTATCTAGAGTACTTACTATTACCAGAGAAATGAATCATGACTATTAATTTGCTATGTGACTCTCTTGTGGAAAATGTCAGGGAGAGGCGACGCGCATCGACTTCCAATGACGATCAGTTATAATTTTTATGAGAAATACTGAACAATTCATTGTTTTTTTTGGTTTTACCTAAACAAACACGTTTTAGAAACTGCCGTGTGAACAGTGCAGTTTCGTTTCTGATTTCAAGTGAGTTTTTGTTTGAAAACGTTTCACATTCGTTTTCAAAACGTATCTTTTCGTCTGAACAGGGCCAGAGCCCCTACCCCGCCCACGAAACTTCTTAGTCTAAAAATGAGTCTATAACAAGCTATGGACCAATAGGAAGTATTTCTTAGTGAACGAAGCTTCCCCTTCCTTTTGGAAGAGAACATATCTAAGTTCAGACTTAATATCCAAAAATCAGCCTTCTGATTAGTCTAGAGTCTATTCCAACATTCTCTCTCAGAAACTATACTGAAGAATTCGGAAGGGAATTTCGGGAACTCCTTAGCAACCTAGTAGATTCCTAGCGACACAGTTTTTCATCAGCCAATAAAAGTTTTCTTTACTACATCATGAATCTGCCAAACTACTGATAAACACAAAATGTCAAGTGCGCCGTTTATGGGAAGTTGCTCACTTTGACTTGTGCAATTCAGCATCAGCTATCAATTCGACGAATGATTGAGAGTCATGACTACAAGCATACAATTACAATTTCCCAAAACTGCTATAGCAGAATTACCCTGAGATCTATTATTTTGAGTACATTTGATTTGTGTGTTGGATGCTGGAGTTATAGACACTCATTATTAGGGTCAAGTAATGGCGTTACTGTCCCATTTCAGATGTTCCGACTATTTGATAGCGAAAAGTGAAAGGATTACAGAAGTAATTGGTGGGAGGCTAAAATGTGCAAATAACGGACAATTGTAAAATCTAGGAATGGGTATCGTCTGTACATTATAGTAGCTATGCTATTAAAAATGTGCTAGTAATTATTATTTGCTGTTAGTAACTTTCTTATCCAATTAAAGTTATGAATGAACGGCGCTTGGAACTATTTTACCAAAGTGATTAGCTTTGATGCAGATTTACTAATGCGGCTAGTTCTTAACTCGGGGCCGAAAAGTCTCTAGCGTGTTGAGGATTGAATGAACACATTGCTAAGTGAATTACGATGATCAGCTAAGATTCCTCTTGCAAAACTTGGATTTCTACTCAGCGCTAACTGCTCAAAATTTATATTCATTGTCTAAGACATGTCTAAAGATTCTACTAAATATTTTGTTCTCCTTTTGGGACAAGCTCTTCACTATTAAAAAGAGATGAAACCGGACAAATGTCCTATAAAAATGTTGTCTTTTACTGAAGTAGGATCGAAGTCACAACATTGGTATATTTGGTAATCTCTAATCCTAGCTTTTGTTAAGACCTGCGTGCTATTATTTTGCGCTTTCAAATCATTACCAGAAACTGTACTACAGTTAACTGACGTCGTTGCACGTCTGTGCAGCGACGTCAAACCAAGGTTATCCTCCCTAACACATAATCATACACTGACAGATTAGTTGAGCTAGGTATACCAGAAATATGTACATTTTACAAGATCTCAGCAAGAAACATTTTTTAAAGATCTTAGCCACTGAAAAGCATGTTTTACATCCAATCCTACCTTGTAAACGAGACAGTAGCAGGCCAAAAAGAGACTGCAAATCCAAATACAGCTGGAAATTCAAAGCGCAGCCTGCCATAGTCCAACTACGGGACAAATTTTTAACAGTGCACTTTGCTAAATTGTTGTAGTTTTAAACTTTTGTGCAATTATACATATATATCATGCTTTCATGTACGAGTTTTGTACTTGTTTAAGCAGATATTTTGTTTATTATAATAATAATAAATACAATAATTAATCAATTTCCCACCCAGTTGGTTAGCACTGTCTCCTCTCTAAATTACAATTGAAAGCCTTTTGTGTATGACTATGCACCCCATTGTAAAAGTAATAAATTATGCTGCACAATAGGCAAAATTAAGACCTAAATCCAGCATAATTACTAGTGGCTAGCAGCCACTATACAATTGTATGAGAAAGAAGACTCCATAATTTATGAAATTATTAAATTTCAATTGAATTGCTAGATTATTATTTTACTAATAGATTATGATAAATGTTTAATTATTATTGACCTGGTAGTTTATTGAAATGCATATGTTGTACATGACTTGCTACCGCTTAGTATAGCATGATATGCCCCTTTCTATATACATATAGTATAGCATGATATGCCCCTTTCTATATACATATAGTTAATATATTAAATTGTTGAATTTATTTAGTATAATGAAATTGAAGAATATTAAAATAGTATTGACCTAATAAATCACTGTAAATAACTATTATCTAGTACATCATGATATAAATTAGTTATTCAAGCTAGGGCGGTGGCACATGCAATTGTTATTGCATTTTGTATATTGTGGAATCTACTGTTCAAAACCTGTTAAATGATGTGTAACATAGTTTTCCCTTCAATTCCATGCCGCTAAACCTTTGTCCGCCATTCCTTTTGTTCACAGAAACAAACGCTAAGTTATGCAGAAGAATTAGAAAATTCGTTAAGCGTTAGACCCACAGAAAACTTTCCACTTACACAACACTCTAGATCTTTACCATCAATTATGACCTATTCGAAAAATATGACTATATTGTTAAATGTACCACTATGACTATATTGTTAAATGTACACATAATCTTTACGAAGTTTGCTTCATTTTTGTTTATGGATGGACATGAGCCGATGTTGGGTCCAAACCATTTGCATTTATGAAAAATATGATGCAATTGAATTCAAATGCAATTCAATATTAAATATTACACTGAATTGTCAAATTCCTTGTAAATTTGAAAAATATGACTAGCGAAATGCAAAGGCACACTCCAATGATAATTAAGGGATGCAATGTTGGTAGTTCTAATATCAGACTCGGACCAGACTTCCCAATGATGATCATTTGTTGGTGATTGCATTAAAACAGGGAATTGTTTCAATTAGCCCACTACCCACACAAAGTTCTGTCAGCTTTATTAGTAGTATATCTGGTCTTTTAGTATTGAAAGGCTGAACTATAAATAGAAGTCCTGCAGAGTGAACTGTGGACTCATCCAGATGCTGTTGTACCGTGTAATCCAATACAGTGCACACATTTATTTCAGATCGTCCCTATCTATGCGCATATTTGTTTGCATCATCATTATTTATACCGGTAATAATACAGGGTTTAATGATGGTTTCAAGTCATTTCATTTGGGTGGATGTCAGAGCAATTCGTTATACAATAATTGTCAAACTGACTTAACGTCGTTTTTTTGGGCAGAAGTTTTATCCATGAGGTTTTCCACAGATTGGGGATTTCCAACGATTACACAGTAAGAGTGAAGGTATCGTGATTTGCGGTGAGAGCTGTATCCATCGTGACCAGTGATTTTATGGAATTGGAAATTTACATATTTTAATCCTCTTATCCGGGCCTCAAATATTAATAATAGCTAAGATCCATTTTGTACTCATTTACTGAGGTGCCAAAGCTCACTGAAATTTACAGTAAAATTTGTTCTGGTTACCTGGTAGATGTCAGGCATTGTGAGGCCGCCCACCAACGAGTTTGCTCTGTATGCTTGCACCAATCATTGACCTAATGCCTTGCCATGCCTGCTATGTTATACTATATGATATTTTCAAATGCATTAGTCTATTTCACAAGTGCGAAGTTATAGTGACCAATGCCAAGGCCACCACACACCCAATTTGCTCTCAGATTGGGAGTGGCACACACCTGTGAAATAATCAGGTTCAGAGCCTCGCCCACAGGCACCTAGCATTGATTTAGTGTGGCATGTTCCCAAATCACTTGACTTGGGACCACCCCAGTGGTGAATGCGTGGTAGTCGAATCCAGGTCACCAGTGTGATGTCCATATCATCAACCCTAAAGCTACCTCTACAACAATCCAGGTCACCAG
>JAOQGN010122858.1:0-11664 GCA_027564295.1 Himantozoum antarcticum
CATGCAAGTGTTATATAATGGAATGGTTACAATACCACTTGTACACCTGTACGCTACCATCCAAGAACATGCAAGTGTTATATAATGGAATGGTTACAATACCACTTGTACACCTGTACGCTACCATCCAAGAACATGCAAGTGTTATATAATGGAATGGTTACAATACCACTTGTACACCTGTACGCTACCATCCAAGAACATGCAAGTGCTATATAATGGAATGGTTACAATACCACTTGTACACCTGTACACTACCATCCAAGAACACGCAAGTGTTATATAATGGAATGGTTACAATATATTATAAGCGTCTATTATGGGAGCATCCATATAAGGTTAGAGCATCACGGGAGCAACTTTACGGTTAGAAGCTTGCAGAAGGTTTTTGCCAGAAAAATGCCACAGCTGAGACCGGGACTCGAACCTCACCTCCTTGGTTTACAAGTTCATGCCGCTACCAACTGTGCCACCCTGGCATTTATTTTAGACCTACTCATAGACCAGCTAGAAACTGAATTGTAACCACTGATGCTGTAAGGTACCTGAATACTGGATATAATATCATTCATTTCTTATTACATTCGGTAACGATTAAATATGTTACAATTTGGTCTTCATGTATGGGTTAAAACTGAAATTTTAAAAAGCATAACAAGCACTTTATGATGATATATAGAAGAATGGATAGCGATATAAAGAGAGAAAAAGCACAGTCAGTGCAAGACAGCTATAAGCCATGCATGAGACAACCGCATATGACAATACTCAAACGACAATGAGCAGTATAAAGTGACCACCGGTGGAGGTGAAACCATAGACTTAGCATATAACACGTTACCTGTTAAGCACCTGTTAAGTATAATACGTTAACGCAGTGTTCGATGTTAAGTCTACGATTGAAACCCAGTGCTTGTAAATTACAGATCCACACAACTAACCGCAGACCACACTAACTAGGACAAATCCAGGTTAGTAATAAACGGAGTAGAACAATACTTCTTCGAATTAACATTACGTAAAGGAGGACAACTCCAAATTAGCATCAATGTGTGGAAAGGTAACTCTTCCATAGAGGAGTACCAAAGAGGACATTATAACTCTAGTTAAATTGCCATAGTTCCCAGCAAACCAATCCCAACAATTTTTTTTCGCTCCTGAGGTCAATTCCATCGGTGGCGTTCACGTCACGGTCTACGTCACGGGCAATTTACCACCACACACGCATACTTTTGGTGTGCCATGGGTTGTTGGAGAGATTGAAATGTAAGGATGTACCAGCTAATACATATGAGGTCCTCAGCTAACATTATTATTTGTAGAGTTTATTTATTTATATATGTTATTTATCAGCTTCCCCTGGGGGAAGAAAACTCAATGTTGAAATTGCAGTAGTACAGCAGTACAATGGCCTATGTTACTTGGATAATACAGTCTCATGGTTCACGGTTAATACAGAACAACTAGTAGGAAAATCCGAGGAATTATGGTTAAACAAAGACGAGAATGGATCCAAAAAGGTAAATTTTAGTTCGTATTTGTTTTTATGAATCCGTGAGCTGACACCTTATCATAGCACAGCTAGCCTGGCTTAACCAGTTTTTTATGTTTGTGACCACATCAGGTGAGATTGGCCACGCCATGACAGGCCAGGCTAGCATTGTAAAATTTGTTATCAGTGCCCAGATCTGTTATGGCGAGCAGAACGCTTTAGAGGGCACATCGTGCCAGATTATAGGTGGGCCTGGCATGGTGTGTCAAGACTTACCACAGAGCTAGCGTTGCCAAGGCACGGCATGTCCTGGTCATGCCACAGTACAATTGACCTCGGTACCTCTTTTTCATTTGCATCATTAATTTATATTGTAAATAGTTGATCACTGCATTGTGCTATACGAATACACGTACTGTATGGATTATTTGCATTAGTGCTCTTACGAATGGATAACTGGCGATATCAGAATGGAGGCGAAATATTGGATTCTAAGCAAATGCCTTTCCTCTCTTTAGATGATTGCAGCATTAGGCCTATAACGTCTATATAACATTGCCTCTATCAACCCTCCCACTAGTACCTTCACAGAGTACTGCAGTTGCTTCAGAGAGTAAGAGGGGAGCTAGGAGAGAGGCAATCTTTTTAAATGAAGTAATAAATATATTCAATTATCGAAACACTACCGTTTAAAAATAATTTTTAATACCATCTGATCGATACTAACGAAAGGGTGGTGGATCTGCAGGTCACCATGCAGGCCTCCTGACAGTGTTTGGGTTTGTACTTAGTAGTAACAATAATATTACAACCTCAAACAATATCAAAAGTGGCCTACATAGCGATCGGCAGTTGTGCTACCAGGTCAGTGGTGTGATAGTTTTTAAAATTATTTGCCTATGCACTACATTTTTAATTAGAAATAACATTTAGATAATAAATAAAGACCTAGGTAGGCTTGCAGAACCCACAAGTGTAGAAATTAACCACAAATGTAGAAATTTTTAACCACAAATATAGAAATAACCACAAATGGAGAAACTTTGAACCACAAATGTAGAAATTCTATCAACCACAAATGTAGAAACTTTGAACCACAAATGTAGAAATAACCACAAATGTAGAAACTTAACCACAAATGTAGAAACAACCACAAATGTGCAATGTAGAAATTTTTAACCATAAATATAGAAACTTTCAACCACAAATGTAGAAATTCTGTCAACCACAAATGTAGAAACTTTTAACCACAAATGTAGAAATTACCACAAATGTAGAAACTTCACCACAAATGTAGAAATTCTATCAATGACAAATTTAGAAACTTTTAACCACAAATGTAAAAATAACTACAAAAGTAGAAATATTTAACCACAAATTAGAAATCCCATTTAATTAACTTGGTAAAATTTGTCGATGCATAAAATCACATAGTTCACCATGCCCAACAACTTGTTAATTCTGTTAGTGTGGAATAAATTTTCAAATTTTTAAAAAGAGCTACTTTTGCAACAACAAAAATCTTCTCAACATATAAAAACAAACCCCTACATCAGGGATGCCCAAATGGCGGACCCAGGTTCTTTTCAGGACAATAGCCCATTATTTGAGGACCCTGGGTTCCTCAAACAAATTTGCTAAATGTATGAATAATAGATATATACGTGTATACATTATAGGCCTACTTGTCAGTTATGCATTATACACTTAATACAGTATGCTATATTATATAATTCTCTATCATAGTTTATGCTTTATAGTAAATATATCATATTTAATTGTGTAAACGCACGAAAAATATTTAAGTGAACACCAAAATTCGGTTTTAACAATTGAGAAGTATGTACAAGTCGTCAAAATTGTGCTAGGACCCGTAATTTTATAAAAAATTTATGCGAGGACCTTTTGCTGCCACAATTGGGCACCCCTGCCCTACATGTACATCTTTTCTGAAAGCGCTGTATCAGCTCTGTCATGTCATTGCATAAAATTGTCCTTTGACATAAAATTGACAGGATACAGTCCTAATATTATTCGTTAAAAAACTCTGTTTTGTTATTGTTGGCTTTAATGAAATCTCCACTGTACTGGGCCGACTTCCACACTATACATCTGCTACAATGCCATCAGTACTGATCAGTACTGTAGAGCTCTGCTTTGATCATGTCAAGACCTAATGGTTACTTAAAGTTCACAATCTAGTTCAGTTCTCTGATTTTGCTGCAATTCAAACTAAGATTCATTGCATAAACGGAGTACATGAATATGTGTCTACAACTTTTCATTCAACATCTTTTTATAAGATCACAGTTATGGAGCCAGTGTATATGTGTGTGTCTACATTGCTTTTTAATGTCAACATTATAACTGATAGCTATGCCGGAAACTCAATGATTATGTGCTAATAATAACATTGCAAAATTTAATATCAGCTCAACCCTAATCAGAAGACACAGTACAGCTCTAGTAGTCCCAGTTTACACTTAGTCAATAAGAGACAAATGACAGCAATGTCCTAGCTATTGAGGCATATTCATACATGCAGAATAATTATGCGCACAATCACACATGAACTAAGTTGCTTTAGCCTGACAATACACTCTATTCTAATTAAATACAGGGTGGGCTTCTGACCACCCTGTACACCTGTTCACACTTACCTATTCATGCTATGCAATATTCTAGATACCCTTTATTCACTAATGATACTAAGCTTAGTTAACCATGTGACCATATATCCACTATGTTTCACCATAGTTGCTGATATGACATCACAAATGGAATCAATGCAATGGAAATATAAAATTTTCAAAATGCTATATGCAAATAAGTGGGGTTCTTGATCCGAGTTTTTCTTCTGTATGGTCATCTGGTTAAATATGTATTAGACTTATTACATGTATAGCCGTTTGAGTGAAATTCAATAAACTAATCTTTTGCTTCCATTAATTATAAGCACTTTGCCATTTGATAATTATTATGAGCCATGCATGCATCAGTTCATTTGTGGTACATTTTCAAAAAATTTTAAGTATGAATTTCATAAAATGCGGTGTTTGAAAATAACATATCTTTTGTCCTATTTGACCTTTAAATATTTGAGTTTCAGCATGGAGTTATCAGCTCAGTGTCCTATAATCGCTGCGTTGAGTCACATAATACACACATTTGCATCACGTAGGATGGCAGGCAGACGGCATCAGTTTCCATCGCTAACTGAGAGCTTTTGTGCCGATGGAAACGACGAAGTTTATTTAGCATGTGCTTTTTTTAGAGAGCGCAGCTCCCAAATAAATTTCTTAGGTAATCGGTAACGATATTTGCTGAAAGCAGTGTATATGGACAACTTGGTCCAGTACAATGACATGTTGGCTAACATCTGTGTCGACCTGAGAACTCCTTACTGAAATTCTCTAATGTTTTGCAATGTTGAAACCAAGAATGTTTGAAATTATTCCAACGAAACTGAATTTCTACATTAGTGGTTAACAATTGTTACATTTGTCAAAAACAAATGTTCGGAAAATTACAACATTTGCAGCTAAAAATTACTACATTTGTGGTTAAGTAGAATTTCTACATTGGTGGTTAAAAATTGATACGTTTGTCAAAAACAAATGTTCGCAAAATTACTACATTTGCGGCTAAAAATTACTACATTTGTGGTTAAGCATAATTTCTATATTGGTGGTTAAAAATTTCTACATTTGTGGTTGTTTCTACGTATTTGTGGTTATCTTTACATTTGTAGGTTCTATAAGGTTTGCTAGACATGATGGCAAGTATATTTGATGCTAAAAGGAATGTTTTATTAATTTAACAATTTTAGTTGGTGACATGCGAATGAGTCAATGAGATCAAGATACAGCCAGTGTGGCAGTGAGCGAGTATATTTAATATTTCTATGTAGTTTTAGGATATATTTATAGGGAGTAGGGAGATCTACTTTCGAATGTAGATCAGTCAATTAGTTTCTTTGAAAAAAATCCATTATCATTATCAAGTTATATTTTCGCCACCAAATTCCAGGCGAGTAACTAGCTGGGAAAGTCATGTCCTATGGCCTAAGTACACCTCGGTCTAGTGTTTACATTTCAGGATCTTTTTCAGTATGTGTGATCTATTGACCTCTCTAATGTGTTAATTATTTTTTGTTAACTGTGTGTTATGTTATGTAAAAGATGTTAAGCATATTTTACATAACCAAATCATTTTTAACAGCTTAGCATAAGAACATCCTCCTGCAAAAGTTATAAATCGATCATCTAAATGTCGCACAGCTAAATGTTAGAAATTAGAAATCTTTCTTTGAGTTTTATACGTCACATTATTCATAGTGTAACCTTTTTTATTAGTTTCGTTATAGTGCAACACTTTTATTGCAAATTTATCTTTTCTTTTATTCTGTTTCTCTTTATTTTTACTCTTTATCTTTCAATGTTATCAAATACTTAATTGTTTGATATTAGATAATTATGTAATTAAATATTGCAAATATAGGTACAAATATACAATACATGGTTCATAAAAAGTAAAATGGCAAATTTCAACATAGTTTCCATTGAGAAATTTACGATGCCCAGCAAAGCAAGGAATGGTGGCAGCCGCCTTGAAAAAGCACCTAGGGCTCCCACTCCCACCACAACTGGAATTACTGAAACACTAATTTTCCATTTTAAGCTCTCTAGCTCCTCTCTAGCTCCTCTCTTGCCAGTATTTGATACTTCTGGACCGTCTTCCTCTTCGTCTAAGATGATAACATCACCTGGACTTGCATCTACCAACAGTCATTATCATTGTTATTAGTAATTTCAAAAGATTATTGGATAATTTTGTAAAAATTTATTGAAAATTTTTTTATAAAAAAAAAATTGTAATTGTAGTGTAAAACAAATAAACAAATTTAAATAAAGACGCTGACTTAACTTAACTAAAGGAGTTATATCAACATGCATTGCAACTCGTTGAGCCAATTTATCCATCTCTAAAATATAGTGTTTTTTTTTAAAGTAATAAAATAAATTAATAAGCAAAAAGAGAAAGAAGCTTAGAATTTCATCAAACATTATCGATATCCACGTTAATTCCACAGTACCCTCATAATAATAGCAAATATAACAATTATTTACAACAAACGCTGAAAATATGAAAATTCATTGGGATAAAGACCCCATAATTTGCCATAAACACTTATTTGCCATTAACACTGTAGATTTGAAAATTCTGTGCTGCAAAAATTGGTTCTACAGAAACAGGAAATAGATGCTATTACCCACAAATCCCAACGTTGGAATGATACAGAGTCTTAGGCATGGCCCCATTCCACCCATACCTAGCGTTATGTGCAAAGGCTAAACAAGCGAGTCCAATAGAAAGGCTTCTGCCAGACGTGTTTCAGTAATAAGACCTATCATTGGCTAATGTGGATAAACGCAAACAACGTGATTTCCTCTAAAACTCTTCAATCCAGTAGACTTTTTTGCAAGCCCTAATTAATTGCATTGCCTAAATTGTGCAGCCTTTGATTAGTAAACTACCTAATTAGCTAAACTACTCTATTACTGCCAACTAGTGGCTTGGGATGCATGATTGATAAGTCATTACTAAGTTTGCTAGAATCAGAATTTTGAGGAGATTCTGCAAAAAATTGTCTCAAAATCAAACCTCTACTCTAGCTCACACTCACGCTCACAGTCAGTTTCTAATCACTAGTTTTAGTTTTAGTGTCACTCATTGGAGAAAGTGACTCATTCTTTCATTAATTTCACCCACCAACCTCCAGAATACTGACTAGTGAACAGAGGTCGCCTGTGCTCTAGTCTACGTTGTGAAATTTTACTTGCACCGCAGTGGCAAAAACTCCAAAAATACTCCACTCAATTTTACTTCCTGGTCTACCGTTTATGTCACCCCCCCTAACCCACCCGACCCATAAATAGTTTCATTATATGCAGAATTCTGTTGTGAATAAAATTGAATTGTACTTCAGTTCAAGGCTCTGGCCTTATTTATTCTCCCAGAATGAGGAACTATGGTAGTGAGTAGGCATGTAAAATTTGGAAGATAAATTCCATAGCGAAAGAGTTTTGATACCCTATCCAATATTAAACATATCTAACATATGAAATATATATATTTGCAGTAAAGTGCAAATTAGCAAATGCGTGTAATACATGCAAAATAACAAATTGACTGTGCCACTCAGATTTTTGATGATAGAATTTCAGGCATCTCTCATTCTGAACCGAGACTTGTCCATCCTTTTCAATTCGATAGGTGTCGTTGGCCTTCTACCACTCTATGTGAATGTACGAATTTCAGCTCTAACTTTAGATTTTTGCTGTTCCGACGCCTCTTGTTTTCCAATAGCACTCTGTCCCCCAATAGCACTCTGTCCCCTTCTTCAAATAGCAGAGGCTCTTTCGTGTCTTCCTGCCTTACTTGGAGATGATGTTTACGTATGGCATCATGTGCGCTCTCTGAGGCGGACTCGGTGAGTCCACCCCAAAATTCCACTACCAAAATCTCACTAAAAAGAAATACCACTGCAAAATAACCCCAAATCCCGAATGACATTATGACAGTAGGATTTTGGCTTGCTGTCGCACTCTCTAGCCGTAGCTGTTCTAGAATGGCCAGTACAAATGCAGGCTGTGGTTGGATTCAACTGGGGGTGGATGGCACTGCAGTTGGTCAGGTAGATGCAACTCTCTACCTAACATCATGAGGTTAGCCGTCTCTCTATTAGTAGTGTGGGGTACCTCCAAGTGCTTGCGTGGGTTGTGGTAGCATCAGATCCCAGTCTTCGTGACCTCTCTGGAGCAAGAGAGCACTTTGCAACGAATTGAATACGGTGATCTGTGTTGATCTGTTCAGACAGGCCAAAATTTCCGAAGACCTGCTCATCTAGTGTAGTGGCTACTACCATACTGAGGCATCAGGTATAGTGAGAGAGTCTTGCCAACGTGTAAAATGATCTGTGAGTACTAAGATCTATCGGTTCCGTTACCTGGTTTCTGGCATGAGTGCATCCAAGTTCAGCAAGTCCAGTCAGCTAACAGTCTCTATTGTGTGTCAGAGGCATAGTTACCTCTGTTCTTTGCTACTTGGAAAAGCTCACATGACTGAATCACATATGCCTAGTGAACCGTCATGTTGGGACAGTACCAGGTGAGCTTGACTCGGCTGGGTGTCCCGAGTTATTCCTGAGTGGAGCATAGAATGAGTGTAGTTCTAAACTAGGCCGAGCCTACATGCCGGCATCTACTGAATGAGCAGACGGCACACCAATTTCTTGCTTTCTTCTGCACAGCTATACATGCCTCTAGAACCCCATCATCTCTGATACTCTGACTATATTTAATCTGGTAGAGTCTCCTCAGCAGCTGATCAGTGGTAGTTACTTTCAATCCAGTTCAGTATTTGGGTATTTAGCAAACATCAAACATGAACCAATATCCCAAATTAAGTCCATTACCTCGGTATATAATCTTCTATCACCGAGTAGATTTTAGGTCTGTTGAAGCTTTTAAAGTTTGTTATGATTAATAATGCTTACCACCTTGAGTCAACAAAATAAAAAGAGCAATAACTTCACTCAAATGCATTTTTCCATTATACAAATTTATTTCGCACACCACTGTATGTCACAGTATCATCATATAGATATTACTATTACAGAAAATATCCGAGTACAGCTTAAACATGGACGGAAGAGTTACAAGGAGTCAGTTGAAACGAATGAAGCTGCAACAACAAGACGGACCACAGGAATCACCACAAGAGGTACCAGAGCCACCACAAGAGCTACCACAGGAGCCACCACAAGAGCTACCACAAGCGCCACCACAAGAGCTACCACAGGAGCCACCACAAGAGGTACAGGAACCACCACAAGAGGTACAGGAACCACCACAAAATGTACAGGAGTCTCCACAGACCGGAACCAGCACAGGCTACCAGAAGCTACCAGAGCTACCAAAACTACCACAAGAGCCAGAGGAACCATCACAAGGTATGTATAAGTTGTAAAGATTAGCCAATGGGTGGCAGCTTTATGCATCTTTATTCAGGGCTACACTACATGGTAACTAAATAGTTAGCTGTATATCAACATGTTATTATTCAGTACATGCATAATACCAGTATATATACCCAATATACTAGTGGTTACCTTTTATATAGAGATACCAGTATCAGCAGAAGAACTAGCAAACGCTTGTGTGGTGCTCTGGTTGGTGCTCTGGTCGGTCCTCTGGTTGGTGGTTTGGTCGGTGGTCTGGTTGGTGCTCTGGTTGGTGGTCTGGTTGGTGCTCTGGTTAGTGCTCTGTTTGGTGGTTTGGTTGGTGGTCTGGTTGGTGCTCTAGTTGGTACTCTGGTTGGTGGTTTGGTTGGTGGTATGGCTGGTGGTTTGGTTGGTGGTCTGGTTGCAGCTCTGGTTGGGGCTCTGGTTGGTGCACTGACTGGTGCTCTGGTTGGGGCTCTGGTTGGTGCACTGGTTGGTGCTCTGACTGGCAGTTTGGTTGGTGGTCTGGTTGGAGCTCTTGTTAGGGCTCTGGTTAGGGCTCTGGTTGGTGCTCTGGTTGGTGCTCTGGCTGTTGCTATGGTACCGCTACTGCTGCTATTATTGCACCAGTAGCAGCACCTACTTACCTATTGGTGCTAATCTATTACGTTTGCTAACACTGTGTTTAAAACTGGGTCGGCATCAATTGCTGCCTAATTCCCAGTCTGCTCTCACTTTCATGTCCACCTATTATATCCCTGTGATGACTCAAAGGGTCCATGTTTCGCACCTTGATCTTGAGCTCGTCTATTTATTAATCTGTAGAATTTCGGGTGTGGTACAGGCACTCAGGTCAAGAGGAGATAGCTTCAGATCCTGCAGCACATGGTCTAGGAATGTCTCGCTGTTTTCCTCATGACCTGAAGAAAGTGAAGGATTATAGGGCTATTGTAAGACATGTCCGCTCTCACTATATAACCCACATGCTAATACGGCTAACAAAAGTAGTGCCTCCATTCAATATCATCTGTCCACGTGTTACACATCTGACAATAATGGCTATCAAAGAGTATCACAATCTTGAAAGGTATGTAGCTGTGCATTGTTACTGCCATGCTTTTTATTACTATTCAATTCTAATTAAATTGTTATATATGTTGGCATGATTGGTAACAAATCATAAACCTTTGATGAAAGCTCCAGGTCGTGTGTGAGACTCCAGTCCATGTCTTTGCAGATAACTTGCATCATTATTAATATACTGGGGTAGTGGTCTAGCATGCATATGTTTAGAACACTCTATCACTTAGTCCCTTTATCTCTATCCCTTTGTCGTTTACTATGTTATTCTTTACTTTACGATGTTAACAACTCTATGTTACTTACCTATATCCTGTTATACGATATACCATAGTCTGAGCTCCCTGCATGAGATCTACAGATTAGAGTTGTATAACGGCCAGCTTGAGACAACAGGATTACCTGAAGTGATTTGCCAGTTGAAATCGTTGAGAGAGCTACAACTATTCCCTTGTCACCTTACAGACCTGCCACAAAGGTGGGTATGCATTAAATAGGTTAATAGGTCATGACCTGCTACAAAGGTAGTTATGCATTAAATAGGTTAATAGGTCATGACCTGCCACAAAGGTAGGCGTGCATTAAATAGGTTAATAGGTCATGACCTGCCACAAAGGTGGGTATGCATTAAATGGGTTAATAGGTCATGACCTGCACAAAAGTGGGTATGCATTAAATGGGTTTTAGGCTATGACCTGCCACAAAAGTGAATACCTTATACAGAAACTGGTCATAGCTCATGAACTGCCACTAAGGTGAGTATACAAAATATGTCATTGTCATTAGTAAGATATTTAGCAATCCACCACATCCTCTGTTAACCAGAATCACTCAACATGAACATGTTTAGACTTCAGGTATTATAGAATATACTGTAGCTAGATAGATCGCTAGATGCTTGTAATCTTTTGTCTCCATATAATATTGGGTATTAGTCATACTAATTTACAAGTATCGTTTGTCTATCAAGTCAATGTTATTATTATTATTGATAATAATGTACATATATATATATATACTGTATATATATATATATATATATATTGTATATATATATATATTGTATATATATGCCGATATATATATA